>JAJMSE010000022.1:0-151599 GCA_030558305.1 Pichia phayaonensis
GGGGGGGGGGGGGGGGGGGGGGGGGGGGGGGGGTGTTTAAAGTGGGATGAAAGGGCAGAAATTTAGGGGCAAAATAAAACCTTACAAATTAACTCTGACAATGCCCACTAAAATGGATAGATAATGAAACTGAGGGTTTAGTTGTATTGTTAAAAAAAAAGAAACGTTCTTAAGCTATATGCTGAATAACGAACGAGCCTATTATATTTTAACAATAGCACGTGCACGTTGGTATCGTCTAATCGATTCTACAGTAATATATTGTTCTACAGGTTTTTGAATAAAAAATAATGTTAATGAACATTAGTAAAATAAGCTTTGTTGGACGATACAGACAGATATATTTTATTGACTGTAGATACTATGCGATGGACTCGTGTTTAAACAGTATGTTCATAAAATCAACGAAATCATTGCGAAATTCCAAAAAATTACTCGAGAGGCCCAGAACCCAGAACCCAGAACCCAGAACCCCACCCAGCATTATTTATGACCTTCACGTTTTGCATAATCGCAAGTATCTCATAGCGGGCTATGCATACGCCTTTTGATTGGCTTCTCAACCGGCGCGCCAACAGCGCCAACAGCTCAAGAAATCGAAATGCCCCTACCAGGCGCTGATCAGGGCCTAGCAAGGGCAGGGTCCCCTATCAGGGGAGCCTTATGCTCGCAATGGGCGGCCGGTACAATCCAGCCAATGAGACCCAAGGCAGATGTCACAGCCGGGCCGGTCGCACCAAGACGCTCCCAAACTTTTGGCGGGGAGAAAAGTGGGCGACTTCGCAGAGACGGCCGCACTGGCCGCGGCAATTGCGGCAACTGAGAGAGGGGTCGAAACAAGGATGGGATTAGATGGGATGCTATATACCACAACATGCTCTAGGCCACGGCCCGTCACACTGCATGCACACAAACCCTGAAGGCCCGTATTTGCCGGAAGCGGAAGAAGCTCCGCCGCCACGGTCACCGCCAGCCAGTCAGTAGTGACGGAGGCAGTTTAATCCCGCAGACAGAAGGGGTGTCAAATGCAGGGCCAGCAGCAGTTGTGACGCCCTTTTCTTCCCGTGCTGAACCGGAACCGCCACCAGCAGGTTGTGTTGGCACACGTTCCACTTCCACCAGCAAAAAAACACAGTATCCAAACACCACCAGTAACACCACAGAACACCGCCAAAAAACAGGCACACAGCTCCGTCGCCTGGCCTGGCCAATCTTAGCCCCTGGCTGCCGCACGGAAATTCTTCTGGAAAAAAGTCTTTTCCGCTTATACAGATTATTTCCGTGCCTCATTACCAACAGCCAATTACGTATAGGCAGGCCCCGGTCCACACAGGCTTCAGCATCGGCCCTCTATCCGTGTCTTAGACACACACGTAATTATTAATTAACCAAACTTGTTTCCCTCTGGACCCTATCTATTAATAATTTATTTTCTATAAATTGTCGCCTGCCCCCACCATTCGCCCCTCTTTTTACGCTGTCCCTCTGCTTTCCCTTTGAATTCTTTTCTTTTTTCTCTCAACCCTTAACCTATCAAAATCCTATCTCCATTCTTGTTAATGTCCATATTACGCCACGAATAAAGCATCATACAATATTAATATATAGCTAGTCACATTTCTATATTAATCTATAATTACTCTTAGTATTTATGCTTACTAGAGTATAAACATTAGTTTAGAATAAGAATAATAGGAATAATAAGAATTATATAAACATAACATAATAAGAATAATAATACTAATAAAATGGTTATTGTAAATTCAAATTCTACATACCCAACAAATAATTTAGCAAACAATACGCATATGTTACCGCTACAACTCCCACCACTTCAATCTGTTACTTCAAATCCTTTAAAGTATCAATATCCTAACAATATAAATGATCACCAGTACCAGAACATTCATCAACATCATCCGTTATTACCTTCATTATTTCCAAATGAATCAATAATTTCAAGATCAAACTGTGATGTGTTACTATTAAATCATCCTACACAAAAACAATACACTCATCTTCAACGTTCATCATGTCCCTCCTTACCTAGTTTAAATTTAGTTTTAAATAGAATACAATCAAATTCAACTAGTCTATTACCATTACCAAGTACATCACCAACTCCAACCCCGACCCCAATCCCAACTCCACATTCAGCTGCAAGTTTATCATCAATGTCTGCATCTGCTGCACCCGTATCAAGGATGATAGCTAAAAATTATTCAGATGTGGCTATTAATGGTTCACAGCGTAATAATTCGATCACTTCATTATCGTCATCGAATTCATCAACAAACAACACCCTTAATCCCACCAATATTAATCCTAGCATCAATACCAATACCAATACCAATACCAATATTAATACCAATGGTAATGAGTTTTTAACTTCTCCAACTGCTAGGAAATATAGGTGTAAAATTTGTGATAAGGGATTTACTACATCAGGTCATTTGGCAAGACATCACAGAATTCATACAGGTGTTAAAAATCATATTTGTCCATTCGAAGGTTGTAATTCAAGATTTTCAAGACAAGATAACTGTATGCAACACTATAAAACCCATTTAAAAAGTAAAAATGGTAGAAAGAAATTTAGAGTTTAATCATATTTAGCCTTAAGTTTTTATAAAGTATTTGTATTATTCGTTAAGTTGTAATCATGGGAAATTTACAAAAAGAAACTTATGGATTATCTCCATAGCTTCAGTTAACTATCATGTCACAAATGGCAGCATTCCTCGTAAATGTCACCCGATTCTGACACGACTTGATGTTTTCATTTCAACCTCGCCATGAATTTTTGAAAAAACCATTCGACAAAATACCAAATCAATTTGAAAAGTTAAATATAACTGGAATTCTCACCATACAACGTTATATTACAATCCACGTTTTTCTCCCCCCCTTCTTCATTCACACCCACCAAAACAAAACAAAACAAAACAAAACAATATGTCAACTTCTGTATTAGATCCATCTCTGCCAGTCAGAGTACAAATGGAACGTCTTATTAGACAAAAACAACTTGAAATTTGCCAAGGACTGGAAACTTTAGATACAAAGAAATTCCAGCCTGATGAATGGGAACGTGGTAATAATGGTGGTGGTGGTAGATCCATGGTTTTAGCAGACGGTTCAACATTCGAAAAGGCTGGTGTTAATGTTTCCGTCGTCCATGGTGTTTTACCACCTGGTGCAATTGAAAGAATGAAAAATGATCATAAAGACATTAAGACTAATAATGATGGTAAAGTTGGATTCTTTGCATGTGGTTTATCAATGGTCTTACATCCATGGAACCCACATGCTCCAACAATGCATCTTAATTACAGATATTTTGAAATTTTAAATGAAGATGGTACAACCCAAACTTGGTGGTTTGGTGGTGGTGCAGATTTAACTCCAAGTTATTTATACGTTGAAGATGCAAAACATTTCCATCAAAAACACAAAGATGCATTAGATGCATTTGGATTGGAATTATACCCTGAATTCAAAACATGGTGTGATAAATATTTCTATATTAACCATAGAAACGAAACGAGAGGTATTGGTGGTATATTTTATGATGACTTTAATAGATTTGATGCACAAAAATGTTTAGAAATGTCTGAATCTTGTTTTAACGCAATGTTACCAGCTTATTTACCATTAGTTGCAAAACGTAAGGATATGCCATATACTCCAGAAGAAAAAGAATGGCAACAAATTAGAAGAGGTAGATATGTTGAATTTAATCTTGTTTATGATAGAGGTACCAAATTCGGTTTGCAAACTCCAGGTTCCAGAGTTGAATCAATTCTTATGTCTTTACCAAAAACTGCAACCTGGCTTTATAACCATGAGCCTGAAGAAGGCTCAAAAGAGGCTGAATTACTAAAAGTTACTAGAAATCCAATTAATTGGGTTTAAAAAAGAAAAAAAAAGCTAATTAATTATATAATACAGTGTTTAATGATTTTAACGAAAATAATTAATGTAACAATAGCTCAGAATTAAGTTCCGGAATCAAAGAATAAAATAGCAGTGGTTTTGCACCCTACAGCTTTTAAATATATGCTTCTTTCGAAGTTCCACACCGATAGCCGGAAACTCTTGGAATTCAAAACCCCCTTTCGCCCCTGGAGCGACAATCGAGAGATATACAGCTTGTTTGCTATTTGCATGCGTCAGAATGTGGTCGCATAACGGCGGAAAAACAGCAAAGAATCGCGAAGCCATTTTAACTTTTTTTTAAAAATTTTTCCCAAAAAAACCACAATGGACGGCTTTAGTGTTTTAAATCTCATAAAAAGCAGCAAAGTTAAAAGACACTAGCAGAATGCAAAACAGCCAGGTTGTGAAGTAAATTGGTTCTGGATTGCTATCTTCTTGTTACATCACGTACTTTTCCTTCCCGTATGCGATGGGGAAATTTGCGTTAGCTGCAGCACATAATTTGAAGTTGCTTTATTTCGAAGCAACTGAGAAAAAATAAGTGAACTGTAAATTAACTGAGAACCAGTTCGAAATTATCCGGTTCGAAATTAACCGATTCGAAATTAATCGAGAATCTATCCAATTAATTTAACCCATGCTCGTGGTCCGCATAGCGGCAAAGTTCTAAATGTTGGAGGGATATTCGAAAAACGACGCAGTTTAAATTCAACACATTACAGAGGTAATATTTTTTGCTCTTTCGTTTTGGTATTTTCTTAGTAATAGTCCATACTAGAATACTAGAACCATTCAAATTAGCAATACGTAACATTACCTGAATCTGTCTAGGCTTTGAAAAATTGCCAGAATAGTTACATAGTTACTGTTGCTAATCGCATCTCGAATAGCAATTTATGCAACAAAACTGTGCTGGCCACACTATTGTATAATTAGTACGTTAACTGCAGTAAAACTTTCTTTTGTTTGTTTCAAAAAAAAAAACTGGAAAAACAAATTGACAAACGGAACAAATCTATTGCTTTGGCGGTATTATGTCTCGTTGTGAATTAAAACTTACTAGAGGATACCCCACATAGTTGTATCTACGGGATATGATATATGATATTACTTTAGAAAGAGTGTTTGCTACAAACCGAAAAGGAGTCTATACACAGTTCAAATTAATCTAATTTTGTACCCTCGTGTGACGAATGTTTTGACAGCCATTTTTGAAGTTGTGAATAGGTCTCTCCCACTTGAAGTTATTGTTTATGTCCATATTGTATCAGGGAACTTGTTCTCTGCTACTACATATTAGGAATGTCCAAGAAATTTATGCCCTAAAATAAAGCTCCATTGTGTTGGTTCATAGCTAAGGACAATACTATAAGTGCAACGATAACTCATAAAGATTTTAAGCTAAAGACTAATGGATTGATAGATACTAAACTACATATAACTGCCTTTGGTAAAGATTGTCCAAAGTTAACGTGATTTAGAGACGAACCCCAGAACTAATACAGAAACTGACCCAATAGTCAAGGCAGATACACTTCTACCTAGAAAAACTATATCCTTAGTTATGCAAGAACAGTTAGAATAACAGGAATATACTATGGAGTGCAGGTCTTCTAAAAATTCAAATAGTCTATGTTTAAATTTCAATATCTTAATACATACAAAGTGCTAAATTGTAAGACTAAGGCTTAACATAATTAACAACAGCTATGTCCTAATATAAGTTAGATCCATTTTACATCTTTCACTAAAGAAAGATAGGTAATTGAGAGATTAAAGTGAATAACTAAAAAAGTTTTGGATCTGAGTTTTTTTCAATGATTCAAATTTTTTAATGTTTTCCTTGTTTGTAATTCAATATTATAATTCATTTTCAATAAGAGTATCAATGCTTTTACAACATTCCCAAAGATTTAGTGAATCAATGAATTCCCAATACCTCAAAAATTTAAAGGTACATACATAATCAAATGTACTTGGTATTTTAAAAAATAACCTTCGAATCCCTTAATTTATACAAGGTCCAAGGACAACTTTCTGTAATAATAATGGAATACATATTGGAAAATGTCATAAAAATTACAATAGAATATAATTAGAAAATGATAGCAACTGGCTTGAAAAATTCAAAGAGAGTAATCAGCCATTGTCAATTTCACAACAAGTAACATCATTATTGAACTTGATCACCTACACAAAGGTTTAATTTGTAGTAACCTGTGTATTTTGTCTTGCTTCAATGCCAAACAACTACTTAACCAATCTTGGCGTCAATTTTTATTCCATGTAAAAATCATAAATTACTATAAGTAAATTACAATTTTATAAATCTTTTATTTAAAAATTATTTTGAAGACATAGCAAAACAATCATATAACAAGATAATAAGTGCTAAATCATTAGTAAGAGTATGCCATTCAGCTCACATACTGTATGAGTTCCTATTCTCTCTTCTTTCTTTGATGGTTGTTGCTTCTTTTTGCGCCGATCGACCTAAGATATTTAGATTCCAGATTCTTATTTCGGCATAACAGCAAAATTGCGAATCAAACATTAATTCAATATAAAATCCCTTGCAGTATAAATTGTAAACAATTACCTCAAAATATTTATTATAAATCAATGGATATCGAAGATCAGAATGGTCCATTAAGGATGAAGTCACCGACATTGACATTTAATTCAACAAAATCGAAGAATAATGTGCAACCGAGGACAACAACATTTAGATCAAGATCCAACACGCAAGATTTAATAAACAATAACAACAACAATGACAATACTAACATCAATATTAGTAACAATAATTTTATTGATGCCAATATTAATAGCGCTGATCACATAAATGAATTAAATAAATCCAGAAGATCACCAAGTGTTACTGCGTACACGCATAAAAAGACACATTCCATCTTATCACAAATTTCAAATCATGTAAGGAATTTATCAATTGATTCATCAAATAATATAAATAATAAAGAAAAAGAAGAAATGCCAATGTTACTTTTATCTCCCAATGTTCAACAAAAGGGAAAAATAAGCCCAGAAAATAGTCCCACTCATAATAAATTCCAAATTTCTTCCCCTATTAAAGTATCTGGAATTGCTGCTTGGCCTGAATATTCCAATGCTACACTTGAAATCAGTGACAGCGTTGACATAAACTCATTTTTACATGACAATAACATATCTGATGGTAAGATACCAAATTTAACTAATAATATCAATAACAAAGACGATAGGGACAGGACAAAATTAAAGATAGGAATACAAAATCCAATAAAAGAAGAAAAAGGAGATGACAAGGGAGGAGATGAAAGAGAAAGAGGTGAAAATGAAGATGCCAATGAGAGTGATGGGTTATTCAAGAAATTATATAAACATTATCCAAATTTAAACATTATAATTACATCTATTTTATTATGGTATGTATTTTCAATGACTATATCAGTTTATAATAGATGGATGTTTTCAAACGATAATTTAAATTTTAAGTTTCCAGTTATAATTACTTCAGTTCATCAACTAATTTTAACAATTTTATCTATTGTCACATTAATAATATTCCCACAATTTAGATTATCGAATAGTTCATATAGGTTACCCAAAGAAGGCGAAGAAGCTGAAAAAATAACATATAGGATGCCAATTAAAGAATATATTACGAAGATTCTACCATGTTCAATTGCAAGTGCAGGAGATATTGGATTAGGAAATACTTCATTTAGATTTATAACACTCTCCTTATATACCATGGTTAAAACAAGTTCACTTATATTTGTTTTATTATGGGGGGTTTTCTTTAAGTTAGAAAAATTCACATTGAGGATATTTTCGATCGTTTGCATAATGACATTTGGAGTTGCAATGATGATTTTTGGACAACATGATCCTAACAAACCAGCAGACGTTAAACCTGTTGATAGTGAGATCAAGAATAAATTTATTCAATTTGCGGACAAAATACCAGAATTAATTAAAAGAGGCAAATCAACAAATTTAATATTTGTTGGAGTTTCATTAGTTTTATTAAGTGCATGTATGTCAGGATTAAGATGGGCATTAACTCAAATGATGCTAAAGAGGAATAAACGTACTAAGAATCCGATATTGACAATGTTGTATATATCACCAGGAATGTGTATTTCCTTGTTTTTGGTGGGATTATTTGTGGAAGGCGTTCAAGAATTTTTCAAATCAGAAATCTGGGAAATTAAAGGTATCGGAATGACAATGGTAATTATTTTGATACCAGGATTTTTAGCGTTTTTTATGACTATCGCCGAATACGTTTTATTACAATATGCGTCATTACTCACATTGTCAATTGCAGGCATATTCAAAGAATTGTTGACAATCTTTGTGAGTTGGGTCATCTTTGGAGATGAATTGAGTTTTATAAATATAATTGGGTTGGTTATTACATTTGGGGATATTATTTGGTACAATATCTATAGATTTGAAGAAAATGCGAAAAAAACTGAAGGAGAAATGGATAATGAATTTGTCGATATCGAAATGAACGACATAAACATAAATATGAATGTCAAATAGAAGATATAAAACTGTGTAGAGGTGTGTGTGTGTGTGTGTGTGTGTAGAGAGGCTGTAGAGAAAATGCGCCAAATAAAATAAAAGCAAATCAGCATTCAACACTGAGTTTCCTAAATAGGAAGTTAGATAACGCTTAGCGCGAGCAGGACGACGACGAGGAAGAAGAAGAAGACAATCTGGCCATCCATCATCAACTATCGATCGTTATATGTCCTTCCATACCAACCATACTCTTCTTGCGCAATGGCCAGAACCAAGAAACTTGACTACACCTACGGGCAGGAACCCAAAGTGTCCACCACGTCCACTGCCGCTTCCTCAGACGACAAGGAATCCGAAATCCACGCACGGGCCCGTGCCAGAGCGGCGGCCCACGAGGCCAAACGTAAGTATCTCTCCTACAGCGACTTTCTCACCCACACGGATTACGAGACCAACGGCTACGCCTACGATCGCACGGACGACTTTTCCCGCCTCGACGCGACGGGCTGGGCCCGCATCATTGGTTTTGTGCTCGTACGTATGGTGTCTCCACTGATGCTCGTGCTGCACGCAGCGGTGCTCGGCTTGGTCTTGTGGAAGGGCTACAGTCTGGACTTCTCAGCCTCCAGCGTGTTGGCGCAGCAGAATGTCCTTCCGTGGACGATGGGTGCCCTCACAGTGCATGCCGCTGCCGTCCACGGTCTAGCCAAGCTGTTGTTTGCCCACAACTACTACAAACGCAAGGATCGGAAGTAGATTGTGGGCATCGGGGGAAAGGGGGGGAACAGGTGATAACAACAAAGAGGGCGAAAAGGGCGAAAAGATAGGAAAAAACCGGGGACTGGCAGCGATGACGTATGCGGCGGGTCCGCAGCACAGCCCGTTTGCCTGATATCCACCGCTCCCCACATTTCGGACTCGATCCAGCCCCACTATATAAAGCAGACCATTCTGCTCTCTTCCCAGATGCTATAGGCAGCCATTTTCTAATTCTGTTATTGTTTTGTATCTTGTTATAGCATATAGTTAATTATTTATCTTTCTTTTAAAAATCTATTCATTCCAACATACTCGTCTACTATTATCTCTTACCTAACCATGACTTCCTACTTAAACAACGATAATATCGACCAATTAACCCCAGAACCAAAAAAGAAAAATGTTTCTTCGCTGTCTTTGAGTGACCAATTTGTGTCCTCATTCCCAAGCTTCTCTCATTTCAAAAACGATTTACAATTTTCATCTATCCCAAGAGCTAATGAGGGTGGTGTAGTTTCAATGCATATCCCCATCCAAAATTTTAGCAATATGGGGTATTCCTCCGCGCAAAAAAGAAGAGATTCAATCAATCATGAAAGAATTGCGTCATATGCTTTTGCTTTTGATATTGATGGTGTTTTAGTTAGAGGTCCTGATACCCTTGCCCCAGGTGTTGAAGCTATCAAATATTTAGAAGGTAATAATCCTTATAACATTAAGGTCCCTTACATTTTTGTTACCAATGGTGGTGGTAAACATGAAAGTGTACGTGCACAAGACCTATCCAAACGTTTGAAAACCCACATCAATGTTGACCAAATTGTCCAAGGTCATACTCCAATGAAGGAATTATCATCATGTTATGAAAACGTCTTGGTTGTTGGTGGTGTTGGTAACACTTGTAGAAACGTAGCTAAGAGTTATGGTTTCAAAAATGTTTACACCCCATTTGATATCATGAAATGGAACCCAAGTGTTACTCCATATTATGAATTAACAGAAGAAGACATGGATTATTGTGATGCGTCCAATCCTGATTTTAGTAAAATTAAGTTTGACGCAATTATGGTCTTCGCAGATTCAAGAAATTGGGCTGCAGATCAACAAATTATTTTGGAATTATTAATGTCCAAAGATGGTTATATGGGTACAATTTCTGATAATTTCACAGATGGTCCTCCAATCTATTTTGCTCATTCTGACTTTGTTTGGTCAACTAACTATAAATTAGTTAGATACGGTATGGGTGCATTGCAGGTTTCAATTGCCGCTTTATTCAGAGAACATACCGGTAAAGAATTAAAGGTTATTAGATTTGGTAAACCTCAACGTAGAACTTTTAAATATGCAGAAAAAGTTTTACATACTTGGAGAAGATCAATGTTGGAAGACCATATTGATGAACTAACTTCACTCTCTGCTAGCTCAGAAGTATTCAGTTCAAATCCTGATGATGATCTGAAATATAGAAGTGTGTTCGATTCTGAAACCGAATCTGACTTAGAAGGTGATGATATTGATGATGGAATTGAAGATGGTGAAAAGGATGTTTTAACTATTCAAAGTTTAAACAAATTAAAACTTTCACAAAACGATTCACCTTTAATTCAAGATCACATTATTACAAGAAAGTCAAGATCATTCTTAGCAACAAATGAAGATTTACCACCACCTTCAACAGTTTATTTTGTTGGTGATACACCAGAATCCGATATTAGATTTGCAAACTCCCATGATGAATCATGGTTTTCAATTTTAGTTAATACTGGTGTTTACAAATCAGATTCAGTTCCAAAATATACACCAAAGTTCCAATGTAATGATGTTTTGGAAGCGGTTAAATTTGCTGTTGAAAGAGAACATCAAAAGGAATTAAATGAATGGAACACTTCCAATAACACCTATACTAATTAATAAGTGGTGAGTGACCCAACTTATACCAAATACCTACTTCCTGCTTGCATTAACGCCACCTTACAAATATAAATACATATATACTCATTTACTTTATTGCTTTTTCTTATTGTATTTTCTTATTTTTTATACCCCTCTTTCCCCTACTTATAGTTTTTAGTTCATGAAATAAATAACACCTAAAATTCATTGCTATGTCGAATCGGATCAAAACGCCAAGGTTAGGAACCAATTAACCTAACAGAATTTTCGCTAATATTCAGATATGCAGTGCCGCAGCAGGGAACAATAACCGAGATAACACGTGTGAATTTTCTGGAAATTGGAGAACTAGAAAATTTTATGGATTTGTCCGTTTCGAACAATCCATGCAGATGTGATAATTTGCGCTATATTTTCCTTAAAAATTCCAAAACATTAGTTTAGTCCAAACCAACCAATCTTTTATTTTAAAACAATGTTTTTCCATTTTTATTAGTGCATATAAATCAGTCTAATGATTTGTTGCTTTTATTACGTATCATTTGTAAGAATTGTCTAAAACGGTATTTTACATAGAAACACTGCAATTACAGTGAATTGTATGGAAACATCCATGATTGTGTGACCGAAGAGAACATAAAATGCTAAGCTAATCGATAGCCGAATCGGTTATTGTTGAACAAATACGCGAAGCCAAGCAAACGTGCTCTAAAACATTCTAAGTATTACATATATAACCACTATGGAAATATAATAAATGATTGTATAAGTCAAAAGTGTGGCAATTATATTCTTAATCCATT
The DNA here is from genome assembly GCA_030558305.1 of Pichia phayaonensis. NCBI lineage: Eukaryota > Fungi > Ascomycota > Pichiomycetes > Pichiales > Pichiaceae > Pichia > Pichia phayaonensis. The sequence continues at coordinate 11,934 of JAJMSE010000022.1, forward strand.
TGCTTAAATGAAAACCATATCGTGTACGATTGTTCCAAATTAGGAAAAATACGATGTAAAAATGCATCAATTTTAGCATAAAGTTACTAGGAAGGCCACAGGAGGCCCTAAATGGGTTAAACGTGGACTAAATTGGTAATTATTATGAATGAAAATTGCCGGGAACCGCCGAATTCGGTATTTCTGGCCAGAAAACTCCACAATGGTTATGTATAGTGGTGTGTGGAGATTGCGCTCGCCTATTATTTCCTTACCTAGAATTAGTTTTTTCCGCCTTCAAAGCAGCATTCCAACGGCGTCAAAATTCGCATCTTTCTAGATTATAATTGTTTTTATGCATGGAATAATCACTAGCTAAGGTATTGAGGTGTTGACTACTGCGTATCTTATTTCATTAATCCACTTATTCACTACTTGTTTTTCTGTTAGAGTCACCAGGGAAAAGTGAGTACCTAATAATAGCCTTAAAAGATCGCGCCACTTTAACATCAAAAGAGAGGAAAGTTCCGCTCGTAACCAGTTCCACAAAGGCAAATTCGCTATGGAAAGACACCAATTTATCGTACGTGGCAGGAAAAGTGGGCGCTTCAATTTTTTTATGCACGGAAGCCGCTGCTGGAATCTGCGGTCTACGTGATAAGGAAACAATTCAACGGTAGGAGATCCCCAATCGCTTCCACTTCGCTCCATTGCAGTTGGATGGGGAAATTTGGGCAACACAAACTGCCGAGACGTTTCTATGCTGAAATTTAGTAGTTCACACTCTAATTCATGGGCTTCTATAAGTATCCTGTCTCCGCCATCGCTTTTCTGCTTTGCTTTCCCCTTATTATTCTTGTTTCTTTTTCCATCCCGTCTTCCCATCATCAGTTCCATTTGAGCCTTTATATGAATATATCTATAGTGATTTAGATTATCATCATCCCCACTTCGTAAACATGTCAAATAATCCTACCTATAATCAAAATTCTAATGCTAATTCTAACTATAGCCACTTTTATCAAATTCAATATAATGACCAAGACGCGAGTACCAATACTAGCAATCCATATTTTAAACAGTGCATAAACCAAAATCAGAATCAGAATCAAAACCATAACCAGCATGAAAACCAGGCTTACCAACACTCGAGCGACCAGTTTGTTTATCCATCGTATATCCAATCTCAACATCAACATCAACATCAACATCAACATCAACATCAACATCAACACCAGGTTCAACATCAGTATCAGAACCAACCACAACCACAACTGCAACCGCAACAGTTACCATTTTCATCTCTAAACCATTATCAATTTCAGCAGCCATGCTCACAACAATTTTCAACTTTAAACCAAATTACCCCTTCGTCAAACGACCAATCATCCGCTCCAAAACAAATCAGAAAACGTGCCTTTAGTAAAAGAAGTAAAACCGGTTGTTTAACATGTCGTGAAAGAAGAGTTAAATGTGACGAAACAAGACCAATTTGTAAAAATTGTGTCAAATCAAAAAGAACATGCAAGTTTCCAAGCATTGAAGATATTAACTTGAAAAAGAGGACAAGTAACAATACAACCTCTACCGCCAATAATAATACCTCGAAAAAATCTTCCGTTTCAAGTTTGAGTTCAATTTCTAGTTCACACTCAAGTAGCCAATTAATGACGCCATTACATAAATCAAAGACCACTTCAAATGAACAATTGGCTATACCTGTAACTAATAAATCACAAAATGAATATAATCCTCCGCAAACATTTCAAGATGTTAATGGTAGATTATATTTAGCGCCTATTCAATCAACACCACAAACGAAACAATTACCGCCATCTCCAAACCAGTATTATCAGGCATCTTACGAGAATGATAGTTTGTCATATCCATTACATTCAACGAATTTAACACCCCCAACAGCATCATCGACTAATGTAACGCCATCATCAAATTATAATAGTACATCTTCGATCCCGTCAACATTATCAACATTGTCAAATGAGCAGCCAGCTGGGTATTTGTATCAATTACATTATCCAGCATACCATCACAATACTTATCCAAATAATAAATCAAATTATTTACAACCTCCATTTCCACAACAAGTACAGCACGTGACTTCAAATGGTTTGGTTTCCTTTAATTCATCACCAGTTAAGAAAATGATTAACCCGTCAAGTCCAAACATCAATAATAATATCACTGTCAACAACATCAATAATAATAATAATAATATTATTGACAATTATAATATCTTTTATGATAATAATTCAAAATCCAACCTAGATGATGGAAAATGATCACATTGAATTAAGACAGACACATGCACAGCTATACATTCACTTTACTACTAAAATTTGTTTTTAAAATGTCAAAACTTTTTTTGATATATCTAAAATGATTATTCAAGCTTTTTAGCTTATTTTTTTACTTTACTACTACTGACATGAACATTTCTACTTTCATTTTATTTTAATTCATTTCTTTTTAAAGTTTTTTGTACTTTTGTTTTACTATGTAGTTTCATAGTCTCATATCATTTGCTTTTGATTTCTTCTGTTTAAAATTATATAGTAATACAAATATGCCAAGCTGGTCCGGCTATTACATCTTTTTGCATTTATCTTATTTCGTGATCTAATTATAAAAAATATTTTACTATATATTCCTGCTGAAAACGACAGGAATACCATCTTCATCCTCTACTAAGAATCTACTGAGAAACAATTATGTTTATATAATCATATTTCTTTGTGGTGATTCTGTGCGCACCAAGGATGTAAATATTTGTGTTTGTTCAATTCTATATCTTATGCAAAAGAAACATTATCTTCGGAGTATATGCCCACTACAATTATTTTCCAAGGTTAAGCCTACTTTTACGAAGTGGTTGGAGAAGACTCTGGGCAGCTCACCGCTGTTTTGGTATTACTAAGTCATTTTATCTTAATATATCTGAATTTAAATTCTTTTTTTTTATAAACCAAGTATCGATCCCAAATTTCGTTCCAAGTTGACTAAATTGAGGTCATTGCTTTTTATAATATGACGTTATCAATCTGTGAGGATTGATGAGTTATTTTCTTCTTGCAGGTTGAATGTACCAGGATAAAACCTAATTAGTGGACTATATAGCCTCTCACATAATACCAGGCTGAGCAATTCATATTTAGTCAACAATTTATTGGGGTGATTTAATCCAGTGCGTTCATATATTTGACACTTTGAAGTGTAATTCTGTCAGTGGTTGTCTAAAATATTCTTTTCCATCAAATACTTTCGAATTGAGTACATTTACATGATGTTTTATTATTTATCGGATAGGCAAGCACATGGGTACAACTATAATTAATGAAAAAAATTTATAGTTGCTATTTAAAAACTAAATTTTTAACTATTTTGAAAAAGTATTTATGTTGCTAATATCATGATGCAGTTGAAAATTGCTATTTTTTAAGACTCACTTCCCTTGTTGTTTTACTGTTTATCTCGTTAGTTCAACACTGGTCTAATTTTTTTAATAAATCATATAATTGGAGAGGTCGGATGTGTATTGGGAAGCAAATACAAGGTCATTTATTTGGATTGTAAGGCATATGATAGATTTGCATTCCATACTTACATAGAACAATATTTGAGATGAGAGCATATATATGAATTATAGTATTTTTTGGACGTTTCTTCTGTTGTTAATGAAGTATCGAATATCAAAGCAATTTATTCTAATAAAAGCTTATTACTTTGCTTTTGAATAATAATAAATTGATAACAAAATAATTAGTTATGTTAAATTAAAAAAAAATAGCTTCGTTTATCAAATTTTTGGTAACATTGTTCAGCTTAGCAACAGAAATCATGACCTACATCAAAGAATATTTATTTATGTGTGAAAAATATCTAAAAGAAGAAAACATTAATTCATAAGAATATTAAGCATGTCTTCAACAGCGGTGAAGAGTAATTTAAATTTTTATGGATTACCAACGTGTTCGTTGATGTTGATACCACTCATTTAAGCTTTTATCTACATATATGTTTAGTACAAAAAAAGATTAATTGGGTTAAATATTCATTCAAATTTTTGAAAAATAAACTATTTTATTGATTTAGCAGTATAACAGTAGGTAACAATTACAGATTCTCCTCTTGGAAATCCCTTTATGATATGCATAATACATGATGTTATATGCCCTATTACAAATAGAATTAAAGTAATCTATGGAGATCACACAACTTATTAATAACTAGAAAAGAAATGACCTTGGTTTAAACTATTATATACACAAATATGTCCTGATGTACAAATATATACTACAATAACCAAAATTGGATTAAAAATTAAGGATGATCATTTAATTTTAAATAAATTAATTTGACATGTTCAAATTATTGACCATATTCATTGATATGCTATATTACAATAAATTAATGGTACTTGAAGTTAACACAATCTACTAGTGATATCTGAAGTTACCCAATCTGATTTATCCTATTTCAATCGTAGACTGTGAATTATTAGATAATGATTGCCACATTTTTCTAAATTTTTTGTATTTTTTGCTATTTTATCTGCGTAGCAAGTTTTATCCTATTTTATCTCATCTAATCTTGGATAAATTTCAAAAATTTCGGCAAGGGGTATCAATTACAAGGTTGTTAATTTTACGGCAAAATGTATAAGATCAAAATAGTAAGGTATTATGGTGAGATTTTTAGAGATTTATAGTTTGGTAAAAAAAAATTGCAAATGATATATTTCTATTTCTAAATTTACAGAAACTGATACCAAATCGAGACCCGTCAAATTTTGGTACAATTACTCGTGACAGCTTGATGCGTCTATCCAACTTTTTAATAATTGGTTTACGGACAAATGCAGCGCGGTCTAAAACAAGGCGACAGGATTCGTATGCTGCATAGGGCTCTACGTTGCTGCATAGAACTCTACGTGTGCATGCATGTGGTTCACTAACGAGATCTTAATTTTCCAAATACTAGAATTGGCAAGAATGTTGCTAATTTGTGGTGCACGGGTTTAGAGCTGACCTGGGACATGAATTTGCAAGTATGTGTTTCTATATTGTTTCATTTTGGGTATCTTATTTTTAGTTTCGGATTCCAATATTGCACATATACGCTTACATTTACATGCATTTGAATAGCTTGGCTTCTATTATTATTTTTCTTAGTCTTTCTAATGCGGAATTCATTCCGATCCGTGGAGTTCCACCAAAAGATTTAGATAAATATCAGCCAAATGAATATGGAAAATGGTCTTGTTTGACTAATCCTGAAATTGTTTTATCAATTGATCAAATCAATGATAACTATTGTGATTGCCCCGACGGCTCAGATGAGCCTGGTACGAGTGCTTGTCTAAACGGTGTGTTTTACTGTGAAAATATTGGATTCAAGTCTCATTTCATACCAGCTTATAAAGTTGATGACGGTGTTTGTGATTACGATGTTTGTTGTGATGGATCAGATGAGGTTTCTGGGACTTGTGAAAATAAATGTACACAGATGAAGACTGAACATGATTTAAAAGTTAAATGTCATAATGATTTAATTAGTGAAGGGTTAAAATTGAAAGATGATATTTTAATGAACTCATTAGAATTGAAAATCCGGTTAGAAAATTCAATTGGTGACTTAAGTTTACAAATTAAAGATTTAGAAAACAAAATTGAATATTTAGAAAAGGAAAAATTAAAATTAGACCATGATGAAAATGACGAACTCATTAATAAAAACTTTAATATAATTGAAGACAACGTTGAATCAATATCCACTAATATGTTGGATTCTTTTGAAAGCCTAAATAGCTATATCGTAAAACTTGAGTCTCTTAAAAGTATATTGAAAAAAATGACTAATGAATATAACCATAATTTCAATGATCCAGCAGTTAAACAAGCAGCAAATGATTATCTTAACTTTGCTGCTTCAAATGAGGATAACAATATTAATATGAAGGAGTTGATAAACAATTTTCAAAATGATTTTGAGAATACAAAGTCTGAGATATCAAAAATTAAGGCTGAAATTTTATCAATTAAATCAAAAAAATCTTCAACACCATCACAACCATCTTCTACTTCTAGCTCTATTTCGGCACTTATGAATATTCTAAGTATAGCTTGTAAGGAACTCGTTGATTCATTCCTTGGAATAGAATCACATATTGTGCAAATTGATTCGGATGATGAATTATCTTCTTTTATTTCATCAGTATCTTCAACTTCTGAAATCGATGATAAACTAAATTCTTTAAAAATTGCCTTGAACGATTTAACATTAAAATTAAAAACCAATGAATCTGATTTAAATAAAGATTACGGTCCCGAGAATATGTTAAGATCACTTCAAGATGAATGTGTGACTACTTCAATTGGTGATTATAAGTATAAATTTTGTCCAACTTCAATTCTTGAGCAAATTAATATTGACAATAGAGGTACAAAAATTGGAATATTTGATGAAATTAAGTATTCAGAACACACCAAAAACTACCAATTATTTTTCAAGAACGGTGAAAGATGTTGGAATGGTCCAGTTAGAAGCGCAATTGTTGATATTGTCTGTGGTCTAGAGTTAGGAGTTTTATCCGTTACTGAACCTGAAAAATGTATTTACCATTTCAAAGTAAGTTCTCCAATTGGATGTTTTGAATCTGATATACTGTAATATAGTCACAATGGGAAAGTTTACAAGTATACATTTGTTTATCTATTTTTCTGCCGATCGTTTTATAATGATATCCTTAAATCTTTGTATATTTAGCCATTTAGTTTCATGTCCAACGAATCATCGAACCTTAAGTATATCCATATATAACTTTCAAAACATACATTTCATACCACACTAACTGTTCCTCTTTAGAAATTAAAATCTTCAGAGATATATAACATTTTCAAGAATAATTTTTTTCTTGATTGTTATTTCAATTTAGGAAAAAGATTAGCTTCTTTTCTGTATTTTAGGGTTCTGATCGTCCGATCTACACAAATAGATATTAATTGATGGATTCATAAACATATCCTTGATTTTATTGTTTATTAATCCAATCTTCACTCTACCTGAGTCTTATACCCCACAACAATTCTAAGAAAGTTTGTGCATTCAATATTTTAAATTATATACAAGAGGTTAATATAACAATTTTAATTAACATTTATATTGAAGATATACTTTTATTATATATAGACTGCTGGGGTAAATGAGAATGAAATATGCTTTGAATGTTACAGTGAATTTATATTTAACATTTGATGTGTATTGGAACATTTGTGTAGCAGAGATCTTCTTTATATCTTTCCTAGAGTTCACAAAACACTAATTTAATCCTATATTCTTCAGAATTTTTCTTTAGAGGGGATATGCGTTTTTAATAGATACTTTATGTAAGAAAAAGAATTTTAAAAAAACATGAAGTACTAAACAAAATACAAAATACATAACTAACAATAGTCTTATTTAATATAAACCATAACTGATGTAATATCATCTGGTTTACCACCAATATAATCTTGTCCTGTGAGGGAAGTCAATTTTTGTGAGAATGCACTTTTAAAATTAGTGTTTAAACTTAAAACAGTTGTTTGTTGAACTAAAAGTTTATTCAATTCGCCTAAATTTTCTGATAAATTAACACCCTCTATGACATTGTCATTGAGGTATAATTCAATATCATCTGGGAAAACATTATCAATCATACCATCAGTTGTAAATACAACAATGTCACCAGCTTTTAAATCATATGAATAAGGTGCTGATTCATTAGGCTCATTCATTAAATATTTTGAACCTTTCTTTTTAGCACTTTCCAAAAAGTCTTCAGGAATAATTGAAAGTTGATATGGTGCATTAAAATAGTAAACTTGTTCTGCTGACTGTTCAATACATTTATACTTTGAATTTTCGTCTCTACGGAACACTCCAAACCATGAATCACCTAAATTTAATGCTTTTAATTTTCCTGATTTGCCATCAATTATACCAAAACATATAGTTGTTGATCCAACTTTAACATTGCCTTCACTTTTCACTGAATTGAATGCTTTATTCAAAATTTCTAGTGGTGGTAAGTTTGGATCTTCAAGATAGAATTTCGTAACTTTATTGGCCAATTCTCTGCTAATTGCACTGGAATCAAAACCTTGCTCTGACCAACCTCCAACACCATCTAAAACACCAACGATGATACCAATTTCAGTATATGCCAAAATATAATTATCTTCACCAGTTGGTGATTCAAAAACATTTTTTGCATTTAACAGTTTAAACTCTTGGACAAATTCGCCTTCATAAACTCCATCATCACTTGCAGTTAAATTATTCTTTAATCTATCTTTTGGAGAATACGCAACAGATACTGTGTATTGCAATGCGGAATCTGTAAATCGTTTAGTAAACTGTTCACCGTTTCCAAAGTTACGAAATCTGCGAAATGCCTCTTCAGTTGATGATGAACTGAATGTTCTAATTGATCCGAAGGATGAAAAAGAATATAACTTATTATTATAATGATACGTGAATCCATTACCATTTGGATTTAAATTTGATGTGTTTCCGTTATTATTATTTTTTGTTCTATGTTTTTGTCTTGTTGTATGAAATCCCGCCTTCTGGTTATTATGAATTGATGAAAGTGTACATTTGACTCTTAATTTGACAGCACTTGAGTTGTAGATTATTGCCGAATCTAAGATCTTTGAAGTAATTGTTACTAATCTTTTGGAATTGTTAGAATACATGCTTGGTTATTGGGTATTTTTTTTATTATTTTTTTTTTTAAATTATTATGGCCTGGATTTAGTGTCTTGAAAGTAAAATGAAGATTTCAACCCAATTTCAAGTTTAATTCTTCCTATACTGGGTTTGCAAATCTCACAGGCAACCTAAATAATCAATGCCTGCCTCAGTTGAGTAAAAATTATGACAAACAAGATAAATCAGAAAATTCCTTCGGGGGAAAGAATAATAATTAATTGACAAGTGACCTCGTTTTTTTTTCTTCAGCAATGCCACTCGGATTTTCACGGTTAAGCCTTAACCAAGTGGGGTATAATGGAGCCTACAATGAAAGTTGGTACGAATAAATAGTAGTTCAGATAATATATATGGTCTATATACGTAATAAAAGAGAGCATAGTGTATTCATACAATGATGAGAATATATAGAGTTCAAAAAATGATAAAAATATAATAGTGATAGTAAAAATAAATGCTGAAAATATATAGCATGAATGTTAAAATAATTAAAGCCACAAGACTGAATATGTTTAGATAAATGGAAAGTTTGGCATTTTTTTATCAATACAGTAATGCTAATTTTAATATTTTTATATTTTTAATAAATTTTGAAATTTTTAAATCGTGTTATTGAATACAACATGCAATGATTAAGGTTGTTTTTTTTTTATTTTTGATTTGGTGCTTCTTCATAATTCTAAATTATGTGGTTTATATTTCTATATTGTGAACAAATAATTTAGTTTTCTAAGGATGCAATTGCGGATTCAATGGCCTTACCGAAATCTAAGTTTGGATCTTCTAAGTCGAAACCGGTAGTAGAAACCTTTGGTGGGTTTAATTTCTTGTATTCAGCCTTTGCTTCTTCGATTAACTTAATCTTCTTTTGGAATTCTGCTTCTTCCTTCTTCTTTTCATGTGCATTCTTTAATGAAAGATCTTGAGTAAAACCGTAAAAAACACCTGCAATTAAAGCACTGTATCTGAAGACCTGCATAAAAAGAAAAATATAAAAAACGATGACGAAGGTGATAATTATGTTAGTATCTTATGCTAGTGTATAATAATCTAAAGATTTTTCATTCAACTTATATTATTCTGGAATTTTGATCTTTTTATTTGGTTATTATGACTTTTAAAAAAATAGAAATTAGATGTTAAAATATGTTGTTCTTTCTCAATGATTAAGCATAATAATGTTCTATATTTTGTTCTGTTGTCCTTTCAAATGATATTGAATTTTTTAAGAACCAAATCTCAAAACTTTAACTACTGAATGTGACTGATATCCAGTTTTCAGATTAATGATATATTTTAACACATACGTTTAAAGTAGACATATTTGATTCTTTAAGTAAACTTGGCAGGATATGAATCTTTCGTATAAGTTAATAACAAAACAACTTTCTCCTAAGCTTTACTTCATCAATTCTTCAATTACTCGCTCTCTCCACTATTGAGCGCTCCAATTTCGATTTTGATTCTATGTAAATTTACAGTAAGCTGCTTGCGTATAATTATAGTGGACATTTTATACGGCATGCATATGCTACGTTAATGCTATATATTCTGAAGGTATATGACCAAGTAAAAACTATCCCCTAGAACGCACATTTCTAAACATAAATCGGGGAAAATCCCCCAAGAAAGCTTCCCATCAGCGAATCACAGCATGAATCGTGCATAGCCACGGGCTGCGTAACCAACTTTCGAATTTGAATCTTAGTAGCGACATCCATATTGTCGCACTTGCAACATGAATTTTCACTTTATTTATTGGACAGAATTTAAGACAAAGTTCTTGATCTTATCCTTTTCCTCACGGATCCTTTCTTGTTCTCTGACCACATTGACAGCAATTTTCGAATTTTCTGGTAAAACAATATCTCTTGGTTTCAGTTTTCTACCGTTTTTGCTCAACAATGTGAACTTAACACCTTTGTTTTGTGTGTTGCGTTGTTCAGTTTCAACATAACCTTCGTCATTATTATTCTTCTTCAATTTATACATGATGGATTCTGGTGTACCGATCCTATCACTTAAATCACCCTTTAAACTCATGCCAGAGTTATTTTGTAGACTTGCATCCAAAATCTTCTTAAATTCAATATCTAATTCTGCCTCATGGAATGCTTGTGATGGATCCTCATCCCCAGTTTCTTCGTTATCATCATCTGAAACAATAGCAATGTTTCCCTCTTCAACTTCACTCAGGTCCCCATCCTCACTGTCTTCGTCGCTATCATCATCGCTTTCACCGTCGGTATCATCACTGTCGTCATCACTATCATCTTCATCGTCGGTCTCATCCTTATCATCGTCATCATCACTATCACTTACAATCTCCAAACCAATAGCTTTATTAACATCACCATCAACTAATTCATCTTCATCAACGCCATCATCCTCAGATTCATCTTCAACTTCTTCAACATCATCTTCATCTTCTGGAGTTGTTGATAAGGTTGCAGTTGATGTTGGTGAAGTACCTTGCGAAAGCTCCATTTGTAACTCAGAAAGCGCTTCTCCGTATGTAAATAACCTAGTAACTTTATTCTTTAAATATCCATTAATCTTCTTATAAGCTTCATTGATATCATTATCTAAATCAATAGACAATGGTTGATTTTTTGTGAAAATATAGTAGTTGAAAAATTTAATAAATGTGATTAACTTTGAAATTCTGCTTTTATTGAGTCTATCAACTTGGAGATTAGTTAACATTAAGCTGATTAGCCTAATTCTAAAACGATCAGTTGGTTCATCAAATTCACAAATGTTATCTCTACTTGGATAATTATTAGCATGTCCAAAACATAATATTTTATATAGCATTGGGATTAAGTAATCTTTATTAATAATATTTAGATTAATCATTTGAATAAAATAAATACAATGAGAAATTCTCATTCTTAATTGTTCATACTTATTTTCTTCTAAACCCACAATTATATCTTCAATAACTTGATCAATAACACGTGTTCTTAATGAATCATTCGAATCTAATGTGAGTGATTTCAACACTTCTGCTAAGCATCTAATGTTAATATAATTAATCTCTGATGGCTTTGATAAGATATCTTCAATTCTTTCATAAATTACTGGATTTGTCCAATCTGCACATTTAATCATGTTCGCAATTAGTTTGTGAGTATTGTTATTTAATTGTGATTTTATTAAATACATTAAAAACTTTTCTTCTTTTAATAATTCAACTTTATTCTGTTTTTTTGGTTTTGGAGGGTTAAGTGATAATAAGAACACTTTAACAGCATACTTATCAGTATGTGTAAACTTTTTTGTTTTATAAGCCTGGATTAATAGTTGAATTAATTCTTTAGTGTAATCTTTATACTCATCATCATAAAGTAAACTTTTTGAACAACCATCAAACATTAAGGAAAGTAAATCAATATTATTGTTAACTTCGATATTAAGAATTAACGTTCTGATTTTATGAAAAATAACATGAATTGGAATCATTTTGAACTTAATCAGTTCAGAAAAAATAATAACATCCTTCTCAGCAATTGTGTCATGATGAATTTGAAATCTAAAACTTTTATCTAATCTCGTAATCAAATCTTCAATACATTTTTCGAAATATGCTACGTTAATTTTTAAAAACCTTGCAATATTCTTAAATTTATTAACATCCTTTAATTCCACAATATGTTTGCTTAATCTATTTCTTGACGCTTTGTTGCTTAATCCCCATTCCCAAAAATCAGTTACAATAAGATCGATATCCTTTGCCGTCTCGGTTGTATCTAATCTCAAAATAATATCCGCAATTTTAGATCCCTTGATGTCACTTGCCTGAATTTTTGCATTGACAGAATCTAGTGCTTCCTTGGAAACTAATGATTCAAGTGACGGTATATCTTCATAAAATTTTCTCATTTCATCATTATCCCAGATTTGATTTTTATTACTAGATTGTTGAACAATTGTAACTTTTGATGATTCTTCCTTTTCAATCTCAACTTCCAATGTTGGTAATGGAATATCCGAAAGTGGGCAGGCATATTCACAAAATGTTTTAAATTCTTCAAATACAAGTTCTAATTCGTCGATTTTTGATTCCATGTTTTCCACAATTTTACCAGTTTTCATTGCAATTGTCTTTGAAGTCGCCTTTGTTTTAACAATACTTTTATAGTATGTTTCAGTTGAAGAAACTGCATTTTGGATGTATGATTTGAATAACTTTCTCAAAAATATACAATAATTTTCTTCATAACGAGGATTTTGTTCATAAATCAGATTTCCAAATCTTTTTAAGAATGAGGTCATTATGGATAATGTTATACCTGATTCAAAATCATAACTCATAATTTGTTTAACAATTGGAATAATAATTGGAATTGAATCTTTTTTTATTGCCTTTAATTTTGATAAATATGGGGGCAAATCACTTTCTGGCATATCATTAATTGATCTGAACATTCCTGCTAAAAAGAATTCCATTGATAACTTCAATAAATTTCTAATTTTAATGATTGTTTCCTTTTCATCCTTTTTCAATAATTTTTCAGTTGGGTGTGTAAAACTGTGAACAAAGAAAAGCTCCATAAAGGGTGTAAATTTTGATGTGAATCTTTGATGTAATGCAGAAACAACTTCGACACAGCTTGGTAAATCTGCATTCTTAGATACTTTACATAAAGATTCGCATAACGCAGATGATATTTCATTTAAATATTTTTCCAAAGACGTTGTTTGAATACCATCAATAAACTGTTTTTCATTTTCTTTAGTAATACCAGTTCTAGCTTTTTTAATAAATGCTGTATTTTTCTTCAGACTTGTATCCAATTTGCCTTTTGTTTTGAATACATCTTCACCATCCCAAGCTTTGGAGTTTAATGTATAAAGTTCGGCTCTTCGTTTTTCAAAATCATCAATATTAGACATTGTTGATCAGTATAAATAATTTTCTCATGAACCTTAATACTTTGTTTAATTAATAGGTATAGTTCTTTTTACAACCTTACAATCTCAACTCTTCAAATATTTGGCTCATTTGAAAAATTCAATTGTGAACTTGACCGCGCTGAAGCCTTAACTTCAGAAAGATTGGATATCTTAACTTCTTCATTTTAGATTTTAGATTTTAATGTTTAGAAATTAAATATTAGAAGACTATTATAGAAAAATTATGGGTAGTTATAAAAAAAATACTAAATTACCGTAATAGGAAATGTTGTAGAAGTAAGTTTTGATTTCTTTGGGGAAATATCGAACCGAACTTTGTACATTCGAGCAAATAAACAGGTTTGGAAAGATGGTAGCAGAACTTTTGGGGTTGCTAAAATTGACTTAACATCCAATTCAAGTGAAATTTCAGTGGAACAATGATAAAAACCTGTTTCTGCATTGAATTTCCAGCTGTCGCTTAAATCGACAGTATGTGGTTTGAAAACGTTTGAAATCTGGAATTCATCATATTTGCAATAACCTAAACCTCTTAAGAGATCATAAGTGCTTTTTGGAATTCTATTGCCCGAATCTCTCATCATTTGGTGAAGTTTGTTAAAGTAAAGTGGAAAACAAGCTAGATTTTGCCGAATTGTCTTATAATCGTTTAGGAGGAAATCTTTATCAATATTAAATGGAATGCAGTAAGGTGATTGAAAACTGGCGGAAATTATATTTGGTTTAATAACAATGGATTTTGGAAGTTTAGAAATATCTTCAGTAGATTCAGTTGGTACATAAGTCAAATCTAGTTTCAATGTTGGTGAAACAGCTTTCATATAACTAATATTTTGTAAAATATTGATTGGTTTGGATTCTAATAATTTTGGGGAGAAACTTTCAATAGTTGCGTCTTTACTTAATGCACAAGTTACTTTCAATTTTCCATTTACTTTTGAAAAGAAATCTTTCTTGAATTCAAACTCCATTGAATCAGAGTATTCATTTGAAATTTGCAACTTGCTTAAACATTTTTCATTCTCTTCGATACAAGATTTTCTTTTCCCTGATGTACTGAAAATAATTTCATCTTGAGTTCTTCTATCGGTAATATCAATTTTTTGCAGCATTTCCCTCTCACTTAAAACCTCCATTGCTTCAATGGCTGTTCTTTCAAAACTTTCGAGTTGATCAATTGTTGTTCCAGTTGAATGATTAAATTCAGTATCATTCAATTGAGACTTTCCAACCCTGAAATAATGTTCGACATTTTTAATGAAAATAAAATCATATTGGTGGGTAGTATCTTTGGTATAAAAGGGTTTATATTCCTCCAGTTTTTTACCTATTATTTGTGCGTTTATAAAAAACGAACAATATTCACCACCTAATGCATAATCGTTTGCAAGAATTGGGGAACCAGAACTGCCAAGGCTACCATAGCCCAAAACAGGATTTACTTTAATCGAACTAGCAGTATCTTTCCAAATTGTTCTATTTAAACCATATGATGGGGGAGTTTTTAAATGTTCAGTTATTTGATCCGAACAACAATCATCTAATACATAATTTGGAATTTTAAATCTAAAAAACTTTTTGATTTTTGAACCTGGATCAAGGGATCTTTTTTCAAAACCAAGTCGTGCTTTATCGACAGGATCGAATCTATTATGGTTAACATCATATTCATCGACACCTAAAATATTGAAAGAAGCTTCTAAATCATACATGGTCATTATTTTCTTTTTAATATTACCATCACCATTTGGATTTTTTACACCGATTTCACACTCCATTGAAACTAAAAACATTTCAAAGGGAATATGATATTGGCTTATATTCTCAAAGATAATAAAACCATAAACCATTTCCCCCGGATAGTATGTTTTTAAAGGGTTTTCCTTAACATAAGGTTTATCAAAAACCGGTATTTCTTTAGTTAATGTAACTTTAGCTTCGAATGGTAGATTAATTCTTTGTAGTTTATCTAAATTATTTAATAAAGATTTTGCTGGATCTAAAGTTAAAGTACTGTTTTGATCATATGACAAACCAGCTGAAGAAGCTATAGTATCTGATACACTTTCTTCATATTCTGGCAATAGGTCATTAGATAGAGAGACATCTGTTAATGCACGATTAAACATAAAGTTATGCATTTGGAAGGAAGGCAAAACGTCAGAATCAAAATCATTGTGCAAGGATTCAGAGGTGATAGCAGGCTTAGTATTTTGTGACTTTTCATCTTGGCATTCATTGACAAAAATCACATCAGTTTTATCAATTGAATCAAAGTCAGGAGGATTGTATTCGTAGCCTGAAATATATCCGTTATTATTATTTGATATCATAATGAAGAGGTTAAACAGCAAACGTTTGTATGTTTAGTTACTTATTGATGAAAAAGAAAAGAAACAAAAGTTTATGATTTTAAAGTAATCCACAATTACTAGTAAATGCTTTAAACTCAATGGGAAATTACCGGAATTAAATAGTCTTCTACAAATAGATGAGACCTTTTTAGATAGCCGTAAGAATGGCTCTATCTAGTTCTTGTCACGAAAAAGTATTGTTCTTGCAAATGTGTGACTGTTTAAGGGACGCGCATCTAATAGCGATTATCCCAGAAGTACTTCTCATTTGATTTCTGGAAGGTTCTATATATGATAAGAAGGAAAAAGCGGATATGTGGCAGAAAATAATAGGGTAGTTACTAGATTGGGGAAAACAAAATCAATAACTATTACCGATTTTATTGTCTGCAATTATTCCCGATCGCAGATTTCATTGTGAGTCACAAAAACAGTTCACATCAAATGATGCAAGTGAAAAGCGATGAGATGTCACTTTTTTATTGTCTCAGCCTGATTACTTGTTGACACGCATTTTTATGTGTTTTTAAGGCTATATACAAACTTATACGGTTATAAACGGTTGGGCGAACTTAGAGTCACAATCATGACTATTACCCTCAAACCCTATCTCTCGCAAAGATTCTACCCGCTGGTAAACCATATTCTTTTCTAACATTTTCAGTATTAAGATCCCAAGCACTTCTCCAAACATGCGCACCAATTGCTGTTAATTTATTATCTTGGGCAAATTTTCTAAGATCAAAGTTTTCCCTTGTAACTTTTGAAAGTGCATCATTTAATTCTTCATTTTGTCTGAAAACCCAGACTGCAAATCTTTGATTACCTAAATTCTTTTCTGGAACTGGTGGTAAATAATCAATTAAAGAGTATTCTGGATGTGCATCTAACTTCTTTATATCAATTATTGAATCATTGTTTGAAAGTTCAACATCTTTTAAACCCCAATGAAGCGTTGTTGAATATGTATCATTTTCAACATCTGGAGTGTCTGGGTTAACGATTAAAACAGTATATAAATCTTTAGTTGATTCCTTAAATTCAATAATTTCCAAAGATGGAGGTTTTGAAGTAACATTACTTGAAAGAATACTACCTGGTTCAACCCAAGTATCAACATTATTATGCGCAAATTTTAATTGAACATCAACTTCAGGTTCTAAAGTTGGTAAAGTGTCTGGGATGACGCCTAAAGTTTCCAATCTTTGCATTGTAAGCATTCTTTTATATGATTTCCATTGTTCTTTTAAGTAATGTCTATAAACAGGTTGTGATCTATCAACTGAATTTAAGAAAAATGTTGAATTATAAATAACTTCAGGGTTTTCCTTTTCAGCTTGGACTAGAAGATCAAGTTTTTCCTGTTTTAATTGATTAATTTTAATTTCATCCTTTGATTCATTAATTTGATTTTCGATTGATTCAATTTTTTGATAAATCTTTTCACTTTCCTTTTCTAAAAGTTGGTATGCTAGTGGATATATGTTATCTAAACCGATAGGTGAATTATATTTTCTCTTACTTGCCTTAGCTTTTAAAGAAACTGGACCTTTTGGTAAATTTGGTGAAAGAAGTGCACTTTGTAATGCAGAATTCTTGACAGTTAAAGTTTTGGATCTATTTGATAAATTTGACCAAATCCCTCTAGACACAGTAGATGTAGACATGATAAATATAAAAAGAGTTGATATGCACTATACCTTCTAAGAAAAATAAAATTGATAACTTTTCAAAAAGTTAGTTGATGATTTTTTTCAGTTTACTAAAAGTTCATTTCATGTTGAAAATGTCCAATGTGCGAAACAGTAGAAACATGGTAGGTGTACTGATGTACCGTAAATTTGCGCGTGTACGGATGTATAAGTTTACTGCGCCACAAATCTCGGAGAATTAGCCACCACATGTTTCAAAAATTCGGAGTAAGGCGAGAATGACAGAATGCTGGTCCAGCAGACAGTGACTGATTGTATTTCGCCCATGTTACAAGAAACACATTGGAAACAAGTAAAATTAAAAGGCAAAGTAAGTTGAATAAGTGAATTATATAATTCTTTGTTTAGTTTTGACATTTCGACTCCTGCAAGCTGTAATTAATAGTACAAGTTCTTAGTATTAATTATTAGAAAACACGCCCTTTGCAATTAAATTGACACAAGTGAACATGGGGTGCCATTAATAAATTAAGTTCGTGTTGCTATTGTAGACTACAATATGCTTCTAAGTAAATAACTCAAATAAATCCTTCGGATCTTGTGCTAAAACCTCAGAGATCTTGGCCCATCAAGAAATTGATAGATCTGATCTGGTGCCACATGAAGATCTACCCCATTAAAAAATATGTGTTAATACGATGCATAATTCGCCCTTAAATTTCAGGGTTTTTTCAGAAACCTATCAAAACGTGACCCTTTTTTTTCATCGTTCTCGGTAACTTAGAAAACAAGTAATATAGTAATAATAGTAATAATATGAAATTGTCAAAGTAGGCCAACATTCATCTCCAGTCTAGACTCAACGAAACTCAAGCCACAGTCAGTTTTGGGTTGCCAGGTTGGTAGTACAAGTTTTATGTTTGAAGTTAGTATACCCTTTCAAGAGCAACTTAAAATATTCTTGCAGTTAATCCCGGTATAGTCTAGACTGCTCGCCGGTACCGGGCAACGTTAAAAAAAAACGAAGGAATTTGTTAAAATTCGATTTCATAGACACATGTTTTTGCTAAACATTAGATTGATTATATAGGAATTAGTAATATATAGTAGTTATGTAGAAAAGATTTTTACTGTTTTAGAAGGCATTATAAACGTACTTCACGTTCTAGAACATGGTAAAATGGAAATATAATTTTCTGAATTTGGATCAAATTGTGAATAATCAATCTCTGGGAATATGGAAACTGTTAAATCTATTCCTATAATCTGATTGTTCTTAGTATTATGGGAGATATTGTGGGTATATGGTTTTTCAAGATTTTGCATACTGTCATAATTTTGATAATGTGCTGGAAATAAGTCATTATCTTTTTCCTGTTTCGTTTCAGTTCTTGAATATGTATCCGATGTGAAACATTCATCATATTCCAACGTGCTTTTCTCATCACACTTTCTCTGTCGTTTACGTGTACACGTTTTTTGCAGAAAGGCTTTCAATTTGAATAGTAAAATTTTAAGATGTCCAATAAATGAAGTTATCAATATCATTTTGTGGAGTTTATTTGGTATGTATTTTTTTTATTAGTTTATTCTGCTGCTTGAGCTAAGCAAGAAACCACATCGTAGTGTGATAAAGAAACATGTTGCGACGTAGTCAGATAGTTGATAAATAGGTAAAGCTCATCGTGCCTGTGAAAATACTGAAACAATAGGAGTTAATGTAATTCCGACGGTATTACATTGAATCGCCGTATAGTTTTTTGGTCGACACGGGCGGCAATACCCTTTTGAAAATTACTTTATGCGGTAATTTGTTATCGATAGGTGTGCGAGATAGTTGCAACGAAACCTTTTGCCTTCTTTATTAGTCATTGCTATGCTTGTATTTTGATTACATATAATAAAAACGAAGGTATACATATAGAGTACTATAAATTAAGGGATATAAACAAGTTATTGTGTGTGATAACTATAATAAATATTAGTTGTATGATTACTTTGATGACTGTGAATACTATTTAAATCATTTTCCAGATCTTCATTATTATTGCCGTTATTACCATTATTATTGTTAGTATTGTCATTTATATCTGAAACATCATTTTCTTGGATAGTAGCCGGAATGTTATTAGAGATAGTGTGAGTGAGATTCTTCTTGCGCTCATATACATCACCATTCTCCTGTTTCTCCCTCACATCATCTTCAGCTTCATCACCAAACAAAAAATTGGTTTGAAAAGATGGTGCAGAATAGATATTTACCGAATTTGATGGATTGTAGGAAAAATTTAATGTGTTAAATGAAACATTCTCAATTGCTGAATTTGTTTTCTTGTTTATATAGGAATCGTCCTTGTTGGTTGACATGTTATAATTTGTATTATAATTAGCATCGTTTTTTACATCATTCAATTTTAAAGCAAATTTATTTCTGTTTGGTGTACCATCCTTATTTAGATTGATTGTATTGTAGGTTGGGTGATTGTTAACATGGCCACTTAGAGCTTTATTCAGATGATTCGGAGTAGATGCAGAACCAATGTCTAATGTGTGAAATCCGTTATCATCAGGCTTTGTGTTGTCATTTAAAATTGTTGAATTCAAGATATCTTCAGCATCGTTGTTGTTACCATTATTTTCAACATCATCATTATTAATGGTATTTTTATATGCTGCGTTTAATTCAAGATGTGAGTCTGATTTATTTGCATTGTTGAATGTGTATAGTGTATCGCTGCTATTTAGATTGTTTACAATTTGAAAATTTTTGAATTTTGTTTTCATTGGTGTTTGAAATTGATGTGGTGGCTGTGTATACCGATTGTGAGCGTAAGTATTGTGAGGATGTGGCGGTGGGTGGTGGGGAAGCTGAGAATGGTTGAATGGTGATGAGACATTGGACGAGGTATCGGTTTGGATAAAGGAATCAGTGAATATATGGGTATTTTCATTAATGAATGACATGTTAGAAATTTCATTCATTGATCGTGATCTAGTTCTTTTATGACCTCTTAAATTAATTGACGATAATGGAGACTGTTGAGAATAGGAATTATGTTGGAACGATGAATTATGTTGTGGGGTGAATGTTTGTGAATGCGACTGGGTTCGTAAACGATAGATTGGTTGTTGTTGTTGAGGTGGAGGAATACGTTGTTGAGGTGGAGGAATCTGTTGCTGAGTTTGTTGTTGAAAGGGTACGGTAGAATGTATATTATAAAACTCCGTAGCAACTTTAACAAGATCATGATCATGCTCATGATCATTTGCATCTTCATTTTCAACATCTTTAATAATGTTAATACAGTGTGGATTATAGTCGATTCCCATATTTGTTGAAAATTCCCAAATGAAGGAATGTAATGGTATATTAACATTTTTGAATTCAACCATATCATCATTTGAATATATTGTGTGTGATATTTTCAAATTATTGAATTTAGCGGATGTTATTATTCCATTATGATAATCATTTATTAAAGAAGACCATATTTTTGCTTGTAATGGTAATATTATTTTGATGATATCAGGATTAGAAGTGGTATTTTCAGTATCAAGATATACGCCGGTGATTGGATCATTTCTTCTAATGATTAGTTTTTCATCATCATATACTCTGGTTATGGATTTTAATTGGATTATTGAAGTGAATGTATCTTTGTTTTTAAGTTTGATTAAATGGCCGATGTTTAAATTAATTTCAATGAAGGTCATTAATTGATCATTTTCTAAATTTACTGATATTAGTGGATTTAAAGAAATCGGTATATCAGAATATGTTAACGAATGTGTAAACTTAAGATTTGGATAAATGTCCGAGATACAAGATTTAATTGAAGGGTTTGAAATCTTATGGAATTTTTTGAAATATGATGCAGTTTGGAAGTTAGATAGACATTTACTAAATTTTGTAAATAAGACCAGCTTTTTCTTATCTTTCTTTATTATATTATTGCATTGTGGATTATTAACAGGTCGTTGATTGATGATGACCCCAAGATGAATTAAATTGACAGACACATTAGGATTTGCTATTTTTTGGTTCTTCAGCTTGTTGTATATTTTGCGGAATTTTGTTGATTCAGTCAATAAATTGTTGAAATCAATGACAAAGGAAGATGATAAGTTATTCAATATATCAGGTTCCAAAGTATTGTTTTTAATTTCATTCAAATAGCCGTGAATCATTTTCAATTTTAAATCAAAGCCATTTTTTTTCAAATAGTTAATGAGAAATTCACTCCTTGGCTGAATAGATGAATTTGAAGTTGCATCTTTTAACAGGATAATATAATTGATTAATCCGTTTTTCAGAAATTTGAGAATTTTACATTTTCTTGAAACGCTAGACAATATCAAAGTTGTTGAATTGTTTTCGATAGCCAGGATAGTTGGAGTGATTGGGGTAAGATTTGATTTTAAGTTATTTATATCGGCAAATGTTGGAGGATCATGATATGTTATCATTTTAGGAATGGAAGATGAAGCAGAAGAAGTAGGTGATGGTTTGCAATTTAAGTTTGAAACATTTAGAATCTGTGTATTATTGGTGTTGTTGACACTATCATCATTATGCATTGATGGAGAATCAATTTGGATTGTGGGAGAGCTTGAGATTTGGTTGATTTGATTTTGATCTGGAGCGTGATCCTCCTCTTCATCACTAAAATCGATGTTTTTGACGTTGGTTTTTACACTTGGGTCAGCATGTGGTTCTGGTTTGTTAATATTTAAAAACTGATCGAAAATATCATCATTACTTGAAGAAGTTAGAAGTTTCGGCCTCAGATGGTTATTAGGAGACGTCGATACGGAAACCAGGAACTCCTCATCCAACAGGATGTTGTTTGAAGTTGAGTTTGATCTCGATTCTGAGAGGGATATTGGTTCTTTATGAACCATGGTATGGTGTTGTATGGAAATGATGGGTGAGATGGAGATGAGAGTTGCTGGGATTTTGGGATAGATCACAAAAAAAGATGATACATAGCCACATATTCATATATATGCAACACGAAAGGGAAATCAAGAAAAAAATAAAATAAAGTAAAAATAAAAACGCGCTTTTTTTAAGGAAAAAAGGGGGAGTGGCATTAGGTAATTTTATTAGTATGTTAGAGATAGCAAAAAAATAGGAATATAAAGAGTAAGTCAATAGATAAAAAAACAGAATAGAAATAGAAATATTAGTGAATAGTAGTATCGGTTGTGAAACGCTTATGACCAAACACCTTTTAAGGAGTTCAATATTTAGAGTTGATTTTATGAACAAAGTATCTATTTTGCAGTAATGTATCAAAGTAAATTTGTTGAGGTACATATATTCAAGTACCGCCGTTGAAGGTAACCTCGTGAAGTACACTTTTTGAACTACAAATTCAGAACTACATATTTTGTAGTTCAATAACCGAAGGATAAAGTATTAAGTACATTTGTTGAAGTACACATGGTGAAGTAATTAAAACGTACTTGAAGATATGATATTTGGTCAAATGAGGTACGATTTCTGAACTTCATCCCAAGTAAATTGTCAGGTGGGAACGCCCACGAAAAGTTCCCCGCAAAGGTTGATGTTTCCCCATGAAAGTATGGTGGGTACCCTTCAAGTTGCCCAGTGAATTCAAAAGAAGGCCACGAAATGATAGAAGATTTCGTGGGGAGAAGTTGCCAACTCCCAGTAAACTATTTTTTATCCCACAAAATAAAGTGGTCACGCATGGGAAAATAATGTTGCTACCAAGATCTGACTAACGTGGTCGATTGCTTCAAGTTAAAGTTATTAGGGAATTCAATTCAATAATCGAACGTCTGCTTCTCGAAACATTCACCTTAATCAAATAAATTTCTTCGATCTTGCTGATTCTTTTATTCTGTCTTAGCTTTTATTTACTTTTTTAAATTAAGAATTCAATAATCATGAATTTCAGTAACTATTTTTTTCAGTATTTTTTACTTGGCTATTTATTAGCAGGTTGGGATGTTATACCAAGAGACAATTCAACGATTGTGGATGCTCTTAACACTTTAGGTTGCATAAAAGCCAGAAACATCACCGTGCCAATAGATGTATATGTTGATGGTACAAATAGATTGATTTTACAATCAAATGAAACTCTTTCAATCGATGATACAACTGTTAAAATTATTGCACGGTGCTATTGGATTTTTGAATTTAATATCGGATATAGTTTACAAAAAATAATTCACGATGATGACAATGCAACTTATTTAGGTTCTCTTGAACATGTTTTAGAAAACAAAGATAGTTTTCCTAATGTTCGGAGAAAATCTGTTTATACAACCCCTGCTGATGATGATGATGATGTTGATAACACTTATAATTATAATACTAACAGTAACTCTGTTATTAATATTAAGCAAACATTAACCAAAGGGTCAAAGTATGTGGATTATTATAACATGATTATGTCAACTGGCGAAAAATTGTGGTAGCAATTAACAATTTCTTACATGCTCCGATATATGTCAATAAGAATAACCGAAGGTGATTATAAGTTTCATTTTTTCTTTATTGATCAATGGACGGATTGTGATATGAGACCAACAAATTCCTGGTATGGTGCATTATAGACATAAAAGTGATGTGAATTGTGAAAAAAGAAGCTGATGATTGGACAGGGACTTTTATTACGGGTTTATTAAATAAGAGGGGGGAGGGGATTGGATGTTTTCCTCTTTGTTACTTCATACATAACTATTAATCTTATTAGTAAGTTGGAGATATTAAAAAAATAGATATAAAGAGTAAATCAATAGATAAAAAAACAGAACAGAGATAGGGATATTAGTAAACAGTGTAAACAGTGTTATTTTTGAGATTCAATGACGTTAGTGCATTGGACAATAAGACTAAGCATCAATCGAATCATGAGTGAGAGTAGATTAACTAGTTGGGCAAGCACAATGTCCATTATATTGTATTGTTCATTCAGTGTGAGGAAGGCCTGCCAGAAGCTGGTGAGGATAGGTATAGCGAATTTGGTGTACAGGAGGACGGAGAAGGTGTAGAGGGCGTGGATTAGGGTATATATAAGATGATCCAATGGTGGATTGGTTGGGGTATTGTTATTGTTCTTGGTAGTGTTCTTGTGTTGTTGCAGATGATGGTTGTATTTTATTTGGTTGACCAAGCCATCGTTTGAGAGATACAGGTCCATGATTTTAAGTTTTGTTTCGTCATTGAGCGAGTTGAAGATGGAATGGATGGTGGTATCGTCTAGGATGCTGTTGATGATTTGGGCGATGGACTGGCCAATGAACTGTTTGGAGTTGGCGGAGTTGTTGGAGAACATATCGCTGTTGATGGACATGTTGAGGAGGGAAAGGCCGGTGGAGAGGGCCTCTGGGTTGAAGAGGGGGGAAGCGGGGATGGACAGTTGGATGGCTGGGATGACAGTCGGGGTAGGTGAAGTGGAGGTTGTGGAGGTGGTGGATGTGGTGGCTGTGGGGGAAGAGGATCTGGTGGAGTCAAGTTGGATGTTGTTGAAGTTATTGCGTCGTTGGTTGAGAAGACGGGTTGTGATGAGCGAGTGTATGTCCATTATGAGGTGAAGGGGGTGGGGGGAGGAGGAGGAGGAGGAGGAGGAGGAGTGTTAGTTAGAGGGTATATTAATATATAGATAAGTGGATAAATGGAGAAACGGAGTAATTTGGATAAGAAAACCAGTTCCTTGGGTATAAATAGGGGCGGGTACGGTGATTTTCAGATTCAGACGGTGTCTCTGTTTCTTCCTGTGCAGAACAGAATATTGGGCTGTTTGGCCAGACATTAGCTAATCAAGTGAACAGAAAACACAACATGTCGCTGTTTGGGAAATACTCACGGTTTCTGACGAGACGGCCGGTGGTGGGCAACATGGTGAGCAGCGTGGTGCTCTTTGGGGCGGGCGACGCTGTGGCGCAGGCGGTCGGGGCGGGCAGCTGGGACGGGCTGCGAGGCCAGTACGACGGGCGGCGGACGGCGGCCAACGCGGCGTACGGGGGGCTCGTGTTTGCGCCGCTGGTAGTGCCGTGGTACGCGCTGTTGCAGCGGCGGGTGGGCAGCGTGGTGGGACGGGTGGCGGCGGACCAGCTCGTGTTTGCGCCGGTCGGGGTGGCGCTGTACTTGTTTGTGGTGGGCGGCGGGTGGCGCGGCCGGTGGGACGGGGCGCGGTGGGCGGAGACGGTGGTGGCCAACTGGGCGGTGTGGCCGGCGGTGCAGGCGGCGAACTTCGCGTGGGTGGCGCCGGCGCACCGGGTGGCGGTGGTGGGGGCGGTGGGCGTGCTGTGGAACGGATACCTGTCGTGGGTGGCGCATGGGGACCAAGTGGCGGGTGCGCGCACGACGAGAGACGGCGGCTGAGATATGGGCGGATTTTATGGTTTCATGTCTGCGAGGGAGGGACGCTGGGTGTTGGTTTGAGTTTGGGATTGGGTTTGGTGTGTAGAGTAAGTGTTCTGTTTGTGTCGTCTGTGTCGTTTGTGTCGTTTGTGTCGTTTGTGTCGTTTTTCGTCAATTCCCCCTCCCCCGGACACGTAACCGCCCACAGCCACCCGCCGCCTCCCACACACACACCTGCCACCATGATGAAGGGGTTCAAACAACGCTTTAGGTCCAAGACCGCCTCCAAAAACAAGGACAAAGAAAAGGATAAGGACAATAAGGACAACAGAGATACTCACAGAGACAACAGAGACTCCATCGATACAAAGGATAGGAAAAATGACTCCTACAAAAGAGACTCCAAGAAAGATAAACTCACCTCCGCTTCACCATCACTGAGAATCCCGTCGTCTGCCTCTCTCAATTCAGATAATACAACAACGACAACGACAACAACCACTACTACCACCACCACCACCAACAACAGCACTCCTAATGATAATAACGAGCAAAACATAATATCGTCCTTCGAACTCAACCATTCCAACTCCACTTCCAACTTAAACTCAAGCCTCCTTGCTAAATCTATCCATTCAAACACAGATACAACAACAATATCATCGTCCAATAACCCCAACATAGTACAACCCGTTTCCTCTTCCTTCCCTGTGGACCAGCTACAACCACAGAGCGAAATCGACTTCCTCAAATATCACACCTCGCATTCCCCATTTGACAAAGTTCCGAAGGACGATCTGGAACTGAAACCGAAAACTCCTCAAAGACAATCAAGCTCAAGATTTGAACCTTCTATTAATCAACAACCATTTGAAAAATCTCCTCCATTTGAAGAAATTGATCCACAATTTCACATTGATTTGTTCATTCAAAAAGTCGACCAATGTAAAATCATGTTTGATTTCTTTGATCCGTCTTATGATATTCAAGGTAAAGAATTGAAAAGAATCACCTTACATGAATTAACCGTATTCATTTCAACAAATAGAATCAACTTTACTGATGAAATGTACAGTCATGTTATTGAAATGTTTAAAATCAATATTTTCAGACCTATTCCTCCTCCTGTTAATCCAATTGGTGATATTTATGATCCTGATGAAGATGAACCAGTTTATGAATTAGGTTGGACTCATATGCAATTGGTTTATGAATTCTTCCTAAGATTTGTGGAATCTCCAGATTTTAATAATACCATTGCAAAACCTTATATCGATCAAAAATTCGTTTTAACATTATTAGATTTATTTGATTCTGAAGATAATAGAGAAAGAGATTGTTTAAAAACTACTTTACATAGAATTTATGGTAAATTCTTAAGTTTGAGATCTTTTATTAGGAAATCAATTAATAATATCTTTTTAAATTTTGTTTATGAAACTGGTCATTTCAACGGTATTTCCGAATTATTAGAAATTTTAGGTTCAATTATTAATGGTTTTGCTTTACCTTTAAAGGAAGAACATAAAATATTTTTAATTAGAGTTTTAATACCTTTACATAAACCAAGATCTTTATCACTTTATCATCCTCAATTAGCTTATTGTATTTTACAATTTTTAGAAAAAGATTCTAATTTAACTGAAGAAGTTATAATGGGTTTATTAAGATATTGGCCAAAAATAAATTCTCCTAAAGAATTAATGTTTTTAAATGAAATTGAAGATATTTTCGAAATTATTGATCCTTTAGAATTTATTAAAATTGAAATCCCATTATTTGCTCAATTATCAAAATGTATTTCTTCTCCTCATTTTCAAGTTTCTGAAAAAGTTTTATGCTTTTTCAATAATGAATATTTCGTTAGTTTAGTAACTGAAAATGCTGAAAATATACTACCAATTATATTTCCTTCAATGTATGAATTAGCTAAATATGAAATAAATAATGAAAGTATATCAAATAATAATGATCATGATGATTTCGATGATTCAAATAATTGGAATAGAACAATTTCAACTATTTCTTATTCTGCTTTGAAAATTTTTATGGAAACTAATCCAATCATCTACGATCGTTGCTTTTTACTTTATGAAAAACAACTAATGGAAGATAATGAAAGGAAACATTTAAGGGATGAACATTGGAAAAAATTACAAACCTATGTAGATAAATTGAAAATTGGCGAAGTTGAAAAAAATGTTGAAATTAAATAATCAAAAATTAGGGTAAATTAATAAACTACCTCTTGATATTTATTATTTATATAAACTATTTTTAACTAACTAACTAACTAATTAAGTAGAACTTTTGTATTCTCTTAAAATAACAGGAACTGATGATGGTGGTAATGCACCAAATTCTGTAATAATTTTTTGAATATATTCAGGTGGTGTTAAATCATATAAAATATTCAAAATATTCAATGATTTAATAGATTTCCAATTAGATAAATCATATTCATCATCAACTGGATTTTTAACAATCGATTGTTCTTTCTTTGCACTATTATTATTGTTGTTATTTTTCTTATTATTGTTACTATCCTTATCCTTTAGTTTTTTATTATTTAATTCATTCAGATATGTTTGTAAATTAAATCCAGTTTTATTAAATGGTTTAATATTAATCAAATCATCCGAATCTCCTAATTCATTCAATGTAACCGAATCCAATTGAACTTTATCACTAAATTTCAAACTTTCACAACATACTAAAACTGGAATACTTTTATTCTTACATGACATCGCTACTAATGCAGTTCCCACCCTTGAATATAATCTACCATTGGATAACATTGAATGTGCACCAAGGAAACAAAAATCAATATTTGAATTTTCTAAAACTGAACTAATCGAATTAATTAAATTATAATGTAATTTAATATTTTCAATATTTGATAATTTCTTAGCTAATTTCTTACCCTCAAATAATGGCTTACTATCAATAATGAAAATATCAAATTTTTTATTTTGAACCATAGAACAATATTCAAATAATTCAAATAAAACTTTGGAATATCCAAATGTTAAAATTTTAGAATTGTTACCAATGTGATTTTCAGAATATTCAACAATAACTTGATCTGCTGCATCTATTTTTTCAACTATAAAATCATCAATATCTTTATTTAATAATCTCTTACATTCATCTTCATCCGTATTTATTGGTATTAATGAAATTTTCTGTTTTAACCAACGAATAGAATTACCCATGGAAATACTTAATGGTCTACCGGTTTTCAAATATTCAATTTGATGACTTAAATGTCCCGTTAAATGTCTTTGTAAACTAGTACCTTCTGGTGTATGATATGAATTAATAACATCTTTAAATGCACGCATCATTTCAATACATCTTCTACTAGATCCAACTATTTTATATGTTGAAATCTTTAACGTTAATGATAGAATACTAGGATGAACAATCGATGCAATCTTAGGGGTTGATGAAATACGTTCTTCTCTGGTTTCTAAATGTCCAAACATAGGTGGTGTTTTCAGTGTTGGATCATGAATCTTGGCATTGTTTAATTGTTTTTTAATATGTGACACGGTTTTCCGGGTTTTATTCTTATCCAGTGAATTCGATTTTGACTTTGCTGCTGCTGCGGCGGCATTTGTAGCATTTGAATCTTCGGGATTGGATGATGATGCTTTGGCAGCTGCTCTTTTAGCTGCCTTTTCACGTTTTTTCAATTCTTTTAATTCTTTGTTGGATAGTTTGGATTCCATTGTTGGGGTTGTATTGGATGCTGCAGGTGCTGCATCTTTAGATTGATCTTCGGACATCTTTTTGTTTGTGTGTAGGTGCTGAATTATTCTCAATATAATTTAATATTGTGTTTGCTAAATCAGTTAATGCAGTTTTTTGTGGATGAATCATGTTGAAAAATTAGAACGTTTTTTTTTTTTTCTAATTTTTTATTTTTTTTATTGTTTTTTTCGGGATTTTCGATTTTTCAATTTTTCAATTTTCAGTTTTTCCACCTTTTTTTTTTTGTTCAACTTGTTCTTTTCCATCGTATTGAAAAATTTTTGTTATCTAAATCTACAAACAGCCAACAAAAAACCATCCAAAGATGAGTGCAAATGATGCAGATACAAATGTTGAAATGTGGAAAGTCAAGAAATTGATTAAATCCCTTCAAAATGCTCGTGGTAATGGTACTTCCATGATTTCTTTAGTTATACCACCAAAGGGACAAATTTCAATCATTCAAAAAATGTTAACTGATGAATACGGTACTGCATCAAACATTAAATCAAGAGTTAACAGATTATCTGTTTTATCAGCAATTACTTCAACACAACAAAAGTTAAAATTATATTCCAATGTTCCAAAAAATGGATTGGTTGTTTATTGTGGTGAAGTTTTGACTGATGAAGGTAAAGAAAAAAAATTAACTATTGCATTCGAACCTTTCAAACCAATCAATACTTCCCTTTACTTATGTGATAATAAATTCCATGTTGAAGCTTTATCTGAATTATTAGAATCCGATGATAGATTTGGTTTTATTGTTATGGATGGTAATGGTGCGTTATTCGGTGCCTTATCTGGTAATACAAGAGAAATCTTACATAAATTTACAGTTGATTTACCAAAGAAACATGGTAGAGGTGGTCAATCTGCTTTACGTTTTTCCAGATTAAGAGATGAAAAGAGACATAACTATGTTAGAAAAGTTGCTGAAGTTGCAGTTCAAAACTTTATTACAAATGATAAAGTTAATGTTCAAGGTTTAATTTTAGCTGGTTCAGCAGATTTTAAAACTGAATTATCAAAATCTGAAATGTTTGATTTAAGATTACAACAAAAAATTATTAAAGTTGTCGATATTTCTTATGGTGGTGAAAATGGTTTTAATCAAGCAATTGAATTATCAGCTGAAACTTTATCAAATGTTAAATTTATTCAAGAAAAAAAATTAATCACTCAATATTTCGATGAAATTTCCATAGATTCCGGTAAATTCTGTTATGGTATTGATGATACTTTAAAAGCTTTGGATTTAGGTGCTTGTGAAACTATTATCGTTTGGGAAGGTTTAGAAAATGTTAGATACACTTTAAAGAATATTGAAGGTAATGAAATAATTAAAATCGTTGCACCAAATACTCCAAAGGAAGAATATTTAATTGACAAAGATGGTTCTGAATTAGAAATCGTTTCTGACATGCCATTCCTTGAATGGTTAGCTGAAAATTATAAAAATTATGGTGCAACTGTTGAATTCGTTACTGATAGATCTTCTGAAGGTGCTCAATTCGTTAAAGGTTTTGGTGGTATTGGTGCATTATTAAGATATAAAGTTAATTTTGAACAATTAATGTCAGATGATGATGACGATGAATATTTCTCTGATTAAAGTTAATGGTTAATGTTGTATAGTTTTGTTTTAAGTTTTATCATACCTTGTCTTTTTTTTATAAAATAAATTAATATTAATACTATTTATTAAAAAATTATCGTACTTAAATATAATAATTAAATATGCTTAGCTCTTGTCTTATCATATCTTATCTCACCACCCCTTTATTTTAATTTTTGCTTTTTTGTTTGTTTTTTATCTTTTAAAACGTCTAATGCATTTTGTTGAAGATATCCCATAACACTATTAGTACTCTGGTCATTTAATAATAATTCAGCAATATTATTCAAACCACCTGCAATATATGATCTTCTACCTGATTTTCTAATTGGCTTTTTCAAAGATTCTCTTAATCTGGCCTTTAGTACTTTCAAGTTCTGTTTGTCAACAGTTTTATTTTCTCTTCTTTTACGATCTCTTTTCAAAAAGTCATCTTCAAATTCATCAATGTCATCAACACCTAAATCTTCAGCAGCTTTGTCGATCCAACTTTTTTCCTTATTAACACTTTGAGCTGCAACTTCAGCTTGTGCAATCTTGGCTGCTAAATCTAATCTTTCCTTTAATTGATCTAAAATATCAGAATCAAGAGTCAATGCCTTTAAATCTTCAACTTTATCCTTCTTTGTAATAACTCTTCTTAATTTTCTTAATGGGCCAGAAGCTTCTTGTGGTGAACACAATACAATTGAGACACCTTCTTTACCAGCACGGGCAGTTCTACCTGATCTATGAACATAAGCATCTGCTGTTCTTGGTAAATGATAATGGACAACATGTTGAATATCATTTATATCTAAACCACGAGCTGCAACATCAGATGCAATTAAGACAGATGATTTATTTTCCTTCTTAGCAATTTCAGAATTCTTGGTAAATCTTTCTAATGCTCTTAGACGCTGCTTCTGAACCATTGATGAATGAATTGAAACTGTTGATATACCTAAATTAGTTAATGTTGGGGCTAAACGTTTAACGGAATCAATAGAATTTGTGAAAACTAATGTTGTACCTGGATAAACGGAAATAAAATAATATAACATCAAATCACGTTCCATTGGTGCACATGGGATCATAGCTTCGGTGATTCTGTTTGCAACAACTTCGGTTGGATTGACATCAATATATTCCGGTTTACCACGAAATCTTAATTTTTTACCTAAAATACTTAAAACTTCTTTAATTTCTGCAGCTTCGTCATCTTCATCTGCCTTACGTTTTTTAGTCTGTGCTGGCTTACTAGTACTTGTTAATTTACCAAACAAATCTTTTGAAAATGTGGCGGAAAAAATTAATGATTGCCATCTTTTTGGTAATTGTGGTATATCTTTTGGTCTATAATTATGAAAAATTTCTAAAATTTTCTTTAATTCATCAAAATGTCCATCTTGTAACAATCTATCAGCTTCATCTAAAACGAAAATATCAATTGATGCAAGTAGTTTTGCTAATGTTGTTGATTTTTCTAAGAGCTCTAAACAACGACCAGAGGTTGCAACTAAAACTTTTGGTCCATAACTTAATAATCTTTCTTGCTTTTGAATGGATAAACCACCTGTTAACGACATGACTGTTTTATCACTAAATGGAGAATATTTAAATAATTCACGCAAATGTTTCATAACTTGATTTGCTAATTCTCTTGTTGGGGTAAAAATAATAGCAGTTGGGTGTTTACGATATTCTTCTGGTAAATTTTGTAAATTAGCTTGTTCTGCTAATGCTTTTTCTAAAATTGGAATACCATATGCTAAAGTTTTACCAGAACCTGTAATTGCCTTACCAATAACATCTTTACCTTCAACTGAAATAGGAATAGTCTTTTTTTGAATTTCTGTTGGTTTTGTGAATCCTAATTCTTGCAAACCATTTAATGTTGATGCTGATAATGAAAGTTCAGACCATTCTGGCAAATCAACGTCATCTGTTGGCATGGATATATTACTAGCTTGTGCAAATGTGTTTTCTTTTAATTCTTCAGTTGTATTGGATTTCTTTTCTTCAACTTTGCTTTTAGATTTTGCAACTGTCTTTTGTGATGGTAATGCTGGGACATTTTCTTCATCGTTTTCATCCTTTGATGCAATTAATGTTGTAACTTTAATGTCTTTTCGAGTTTTCTTTGCTTTATCTTCATTATTATCATCAGCTTCATTAGTTTCATCTTCTGATTGTTTTTGTTCGACGTCTTGCTCTTCATCCTTTTGGTTCAGTTTTTCCTCAGTTTCTTCTTCTTTTTCTTCTTCTTCTTCAACTTCTTCATCATTACCATTGACAGCTAATTCCTTATCGTTTTCGTTAATATCTGCTGGATCAATTTCAAAGTCACCATCAGGAATTTCAGTTTCTTTCTTTTTAGCTTCTTCTTTCGAAATTTTATTTCCTTCATCCTTTGTAACAAAGTTAACCTTACCGTTAATATATTGAACTTCGACATTATCAATTTCTTCTAATCCATAAAATCCTTCAAAATCATCTAATGTATCAGGAATTTCAACTGGTTTCCAGTTTAATTCAGAAGCCTGGACTTGAAATGATTTCTTGGGATTCTTAATTGATTGTTTATGATCAATACTAGATTTAACCAATTTTCCAAAGGCTTTATTTTTTAATGACTGTTTCTTTTTAAGAACTTTATTCTTCAATGCAGCAGAAACCATCGTTAACTCCTGTAAGTGTTAAATAATAGTATAGTTCTAAGGAAAAAAATATTTTTGAAATTCTTAAAATTATAAAAAAAACTTTTCAAGGCATGGTAATTTTTTTTTTGAATTTTTCAAATTCGTTCATAATTCATTATACCACTAATATTTTGCTTTTCAATATATCAGTAAGTAATGGTCAAACAGAAACAAAAGAAAAAAAGTTCTTTACTTTCTAAAAGAACTAAACCTATAACACAATCGGGAAACAATAAACCAATTCCCAAAACTTTAAAACCTTTACGTGCAAGGCAACTAATTCGTAGGTTTCATGTGTTACTAAAATACAAAACTTCAATAATTAATAGAATCAATGAATTAATTGATTGGGATTGGGAAAAATATGGTGATATTAATGATTGCTATATGACTTACATTAATAAAAAAGAAAAGCTACATTTATTATATCAGAAAGAGTGGGAAAACAGATGGAATGAATTAAAAATTAATAAAACTCCAGAATCTGTCATTGATCCCAACACTAATGACAAAATACCAAACAATTCGACAATTGAAGATTTGGTTAAGGTTCTTGGGCGTATAGATTCCGAAATTGAAAAACGTGGTGGTTTAGAAACTTATCAGACTGCAAGCACTTTAGGTCAAGATGGTAAACGTGGGGGTGATTCAAGTAAACTCTTGGTTAAATGGTTAAATGAAATGAACTGGAAAGGTGATAACCTTACTGCACTGGAAATTGGATGCTTATCTTCAAAAAACGAAATATCAACAAGTAAAATATTTAAAGAAATTAATCGAATAGATCTACATAGCCAAGAACCAGGTGTCATTGAAGAACAAGATTTTTTGAAAAGACCACAACCTAAAAATGATACAGAAAAATTCAATTTAATAAGTTGTTCATTAGTTGTTAACTTTGTCCCAACACCTGAACAAAGAGGTGAAATGTTATGCTATATGTGCGAATTTCTAAAGGAACCTGTGAAAAACCTTGATAGTTTGTTATTTTTCGTTATTCCATTACCGTGTGTTGAAAACTCAAGATATTGTGATTTGGACACTGTTAATTTAATTTTCAAGCAACTGGGATATGAAATTGTTAAATATAATCAAACTCATAAATTAGCATATTGGCTTCTGAAGTGGAAAGGTTCAAAGGCGGTTAATATGAAATTCACAATAAAAAAGACTGAAATTCGTACGGGAACAAATAGAAACAATTTCTGTATTGTTATCAAGTAGTCATAGTCATTGGATAGAATTATTTAAATCTTTACTAATCAGAAATTTATGGGGAAAATCCCTAGTTTTTAATAATTTTCATAAATGCTAAATCCGTAAATGCAGAATCCCATGGATGATCTAATTTATTACCTTGTTCTATTACTGACGATTCAACATCATTGAAAAATGCTGATTCAAAATCGTATTCTATTATAGGTGGTGTATAAACGAGACTACTCTTCTTCTTTCTATTCTTCTTTTTAACAACAACTTGAAATTCGTCTTCAGTTGGTTCTTCTTTTGGTTTAGGTGCCGTTTTATCTTGGATGAGTTTAGTTAGCCTTGCACAATTCGGAAATTGTTCAAAATACTTCAGATCTGTGAATTTATTGGTATATACATTAAGATCGTTAGAAAGTATATAAATTGGTTTTGATTCTGTAATAAATGTTTCTAGTATTGAAATTGGAAAGTGAGGTAAATAAAATAATGATTTGGACATCACTAACTCAATATCTTCTATAACTTGATATTTAAACTTATCCTCCAAAAACAATTTTTCATTATCAGTGAATATTGGATCCCATAATGATACTTGTATTTCTTTATTGTTTTCGTTTAAATGAGATTCTATTATGTTCAATAGGCATAATTGATACATAGCTAACAAAGAATCGGATATTGAACCTAAACCAAGACATCGGATATGACATATTCCTACATCTTCAAGCGATTGCAAAACCGACTCAACAAAGTCTGAATTTTCCAACTTTAGTCTTTTTTCCCCATAAGATTCCCACAATTTGTCTCTAGTTGATTCCTTCATTGAGCGTTGCAGGCAATCCCACAAGGTGATGAACTGGTGGATGGTGAATTTTCTGGTGGTAATTCATGTTGGCACGTGATCGCCTAGACGTTGAACTTTTTACAAATCAAAGAAAACGTGAGAAAAATGTTAGGCAATTGGAAATTCACGCACTGTGATTGGTCTAATAGAAGGTGTAACTTGCTGGCTAAGGGTTTTATTACCTCAAGCATTGTATGGCTACTTATATCAAACTAAAATTACTTAATTCTGAACGTATGGGCAAAAGATACCTCCCTAAGGAATGCCATCTTTGGTCTCACAAACCTACGGGTTCTGGCTAGTCCTGAACGGCCTCAAGTTACTTCCCAATTAGGTTAGTGGGTGCGATTTTTTTTGACTTTTTCAGTTTTTCTCGACGACATTTTTCAATACGATCATCTTTCCTTCCAACTGAAAATATTTTTTCTCTCTTTTCTTTCACTAGGACCTTTTAGTGACTATTCTTGTATATATACACATTATTTGTCATTTTAGGGACTGTCTTGAATTAGTTTTTTAATTCTGTTCCGAAACTTATCTTTTTTGGGCATTTTACACCACTTTTTCATCTAAATTGCTAACTTTTGCTTGACTTTGTTTCAATATAAAATCAATCAGTCCAAATTTCTAACTTGTACATATAATATCAGGACTATCATACACCTATACATCTATAAATAAACATGACACATATTGTTCAAATACCCAAAGTTTTCGATCATGATAAAGGATTACCTATCCCAAAAATTGATTTTGATGATGATACTGTCAAAATCGGTTCAAGAAAATCAGTACTAGCTGTGCGTCAAAGTGATATTGTTGCTGAAACAATTACTAAAGCATATCCACATTTAAAAACAACGATTGCAAAAGTTTCTACCTTAGGTGATCAAGTTCAAAATAGACCACTTTATTCATTTGGTGGTAAGGCTTTATGGACGAAAGAATTAGAAATTCTTTTGCTTGAAGATGTTGGAGAATACAAACAAATTGATCTTATAGCACATTCATTAAAAGATATGCCAACAATTTTACCCGATGATTTCGAATTAGGTTGTATTATAAGCAGAGAAGGTATGTATTCGAACTGGAAATTTTTTTTTCTTTTGTCATTGTTTTATTGGTTAATTTTTCTACATTTCAATTATTCCTATTGTTTTCTGTTACTTTTTTAATATCTTTTAAATGATGATTTAAACATTTTTTAGACGTTAGACTACTGAACTTCAAAGATGAAAACGTGTTATTAGCTGATTTAAAGATGTTAAGAAATTGATGAGAAAAGAAAAAGAATGAATGTTGTTTTCATTACTATTAACATAAAATACTAACATTATTATTATTGCATTTTACCTTTTTTTTATCATTTTAGACCCAAGAGATGCACTCGTCATGAAAGCTGGATCTCCATATAAATCCTTAGCTGATTTACCAGACGGTAGTATTGTTGGTACTTCATCTGTTCGTCGGTCAGCACAAATTCACAGGAATTACCCAAATTTAATATTTAAATCAGTGCGAGGAAATATTCATACAAGATTATCAAAGTTAGATGATCCAAATGGTGAATTTGAATGTATTATTTTAGCAGCAGCAGGTTTAATTCGTTGTAATTTTGAAAATAGAATCACAAAGTATTTAAATGCAGATGAAATGTATCATGCTGTTGGACAGGGTGCAATTGGTATTGAAATAAAGAAAAATAATGAAAAAATGAGATTACTATGTAGTGTTATTGGATGTCGCCATACCACTTGGAAGTGTGTTGCTGAAAGAAGCTTGTTAAGAACTTTAGAAGGTGGTTGTTCAGTTCCAGTCGGTGTATGGACCACTTTAAAAGATGATAACGTTTTAGAATTAAAGGCGATCGTTTTAAGCGTTGATGGTAGTGAAAGTGTTGAAGATGTTCATGAAAAGAAAATCACTTGTGATAAGGATCCATATGATTTAGGTATTGAATTGGCTCAAAAATTAATTGATAATGGTGCAAAGAAGATCTTAGATGAAATTAATTTCAATAAAATTCAAGAAATTAAAGATGCCGGTTTAACAGCTTAATGATAATAACACAATATCCCGTTTTTCTACCGTTTAATCAATTTATTTTTTGTTTTTTCTTCTTTTTCTTCTAGTTCAATTTAACGTTCCTGTTTCTTTTAATAATTCAATGTATGTAATGAACTCATTTCTGTTTTTATAAAACCCTATACGATAAGCTTGTTCGAATTTTGTAATTAATTTTGTTTGTAATAAAATGCAACATACTGATATTTGATGGAAACCAAACGGTTCATTAGTAGAAACTTACTTTTATTACTGAACCCTAGTTTCAAAATTTAACCTCAAATAAACTTAACAGGTAAATGTAAGTTAGATGGCTCTGAGAAAATGCGTTTGTTGTTTCAAAAGTCTTATTTTAGGAAAAGATTTTACTGCTATACAATAGGAAACTGAACTACATACGTGTTCTAGCTAACCTTATGAATAATACATACTAAGTTGGCTAAACTAATGAACAATTTGTATTCAAGAACAACATTCAATATCTACATTTCATTAATATATATTTACAAACCATCAATGCATTTTGACCATCTTGCAAAACCAAACGTACTTGACAAACCCAATGTGCCAGAAAACAAGAAAATATTTACTAAATTAGGATCATTTGCCCAAATACTTAAAATTTCGCCTAAAATACTGCTCAATGCAACAGATGATAAAAATAATGATAGCACACCACTTTTCAAAATATTGGTGCTAATTGATAAGCCAGTTCATAGCATGTTGTAGCTGCAAGGCACTCGCCAACGGCTTGTAAGGCAAACATTAAGATGTAACAAATCCAAACAAATCTTGGAACATCTAATGGTTTTGAACAATTGGAGACCTCTGAAATATCACAAACTGAATTTGAATAAACTTGGTATTGAACAAATGCACCTAATAATGTACCAATGGAAGTTATTGTGAAACCAATTATAATTTTCATTCTTGAGGATAGCATTTTGTTTTTCTTCAATAGATAGGGATATATTATATTTGCCAGGATTGGTATAGTTATGATTATGGCAATTGGGTTAAATGATTGATAAAAGTCGTTGGGTAAATAAATTGATGTTGCCATTGTGGCGACCAATGAAATTTGAACTGAAATTAATGCTGAATCATTAATATAAAAGGGTATAAAGAAAAGGAATATTATAATACAATTGAAGAACTTTAAAATATCTGATTCAGTAATCTCGATATCTGAATCCAGTAAAGGGACTGGGGTGTTGAAAATATAATTCTTTAAATGATAGTAAAAGTTTAAATATGTTGAATTTGATTTTGTAGACATATGGGTATGATGGATTATTCTTGGTTTGATGTAATTTAGCAACAGGGGTAAGAAAGAAAAAAGAATTGCAGTAAATAAATAAACGGACCAAAAACCAAAATATCTTTCCAAGAATGATCCAAATAACGCATATGCACAACCCCAATTCACAAACAAATAAAATGACATACTTAATTTCCCTAAAGTGGCCTTATGGTCAATTTTATAAGATTCACCATTAATAACCTTATACTCTAGCCTGTTTGCTTTATTCATATTGATCTAGTAATAATGGTAGTATATTTGCCTTTATGAATCCGGCAGAGACAGCTATCGTCACAACAGATCACAAGATAATTGAATATGAAAGATATGATAATTTCATAATACTTGGAATTGACGAAATAACTAAAATAAAATGGCCCATGATACCAATAAGAACACCTAGATTAATTGAATTAAACCTGCCTAGTTTTGTATCGGAATAGTAACCACTGATTATCGGTGATATATTTGCAATAAATGTCAAAAATTGCATCGTAAAGTTAGCTAATGGTAAACCAAGATTAAGTGCACCAGGGGTTTCTGTTGATTTTGTAATATTGTGAACTATTGCACCTGTAGTTGAATCGTGCGGAAAATCACGCTGAATCATATTTGTAAGACATCCGGTGATCATATAATATGAAAATCTTTCACTAAATTCAACTAAACAAATACAATAAGCAATTCGGGGAATTTTACCCGTTACTTTCGATGTTGTGTATGGTTCTACAGAAATTGATGGTAATATTGCATCTTCTATAGGTAGTACTGATAGTTCTATTTCATTTTTGGACATTTTTCTCAATGGTTTGATAGCAAAAAAATGGAGATATGTAAACGATATCAGTTGTAGATGGTTCTAAGTTAGGTATCTATAGTGAGATAAACGCACAGCCCGGAAATCGAAAATTCAATTTTCATGGCTAAACCTGTTCACAAAACAAATTCGCAAATTCCTTACGCATGGATCTAATTAATGTTTACACTAGGTAATATCAGTTTTATTGGGTTCAGAAAACACCATCCTAATTTACCCTTTTATGGACCTGTAGTTTTGAATTTATTTGTTATTGTAACTAGTTCTTATAGAAAGGAAAAAGCAATACGAAGAGCTGGTTATGATATTGCGAGAAAAAGAATGATTGACATATTGCGTCGATAGACCCGCACTAGTTAGAATTATGATTATTGAAAAAAAAACACCTTTAAGAGAAAATAAATTCAAGAACTTTATAAGATCTGAATAACTGTTGAATAGGGTGGTGAATTCAAAGTTTTGATTAGAAATATCAACTACATAACACTTCATAATGGATGATTCTGAATTACAAGCAATCCGTGCGGCTAGATTACAAGAAATGCAAAGAAACTCCCAAGGGGGAGGCAATCCAAGAAATGCAGGTGGTGAAGGCAGTAAAGGACCATCAAATGCAAATAGTGAACTTAACGCATTATTAACACAAATTCTTGATCATGAGGCAAAGGAAAGATTAAACCGTGTGCGTATGGTTAAACCAGAAAGAGTTGCTGGAGTTGAACAATATCTTGTACGTCTGTATCAAAGTGGAGGCATGCGGGGGAAGGTTGGAGAAGACGAACTTGTTGAATTACTTGACAAAATCGCCAGTGAAGAACGTAGAAATAATTCTACATCTATTAAATTTGCTAGAAGAGAATATGCAAACATGCAGGAAGAAAGCCAAAAGCAAGCATCCGACTCAGAAGATGATTTCTTTGATGAGTAATTACGATCTTTCTTCTGATACCAACCTATATAGCATCAACATAATGAGTAATCTCAGTAATAACTTACTGCTTACAGTCTGTACCGTGCAGTGGATAGCTTGAACTACCTGATTCAACGTCGCTTGACGCTAACAGTCCACTACTCCATCCTCTGCTCGACCTTCCTGATTAAGAAGTCGTGGCTCTACGATTGGGACGGCTTGATTTCCCAAACAGGAATGTGCAGATTCCATTTTCCGACATCCGCCAAATGCCCAAGATAAGATTTATACCTGATTGGGCCCTTTGGCAGGTGTCAAGGATGGCTATAAAAGACACCGTTCCCACCCCTCCTTTTCTTCCTTCATTCTTTTTCTCTTAAGTTGAATTTTTCTTTTAGTATAGACAAACATGGCTCCACACCCATTCGACCAAATCTCCGATGAAGAACTTAGACTTGCTGTCAAGCTTGTTAAAGATGCATACCCATCTGAAAAACCACATTTCTCTCAAATTGATAGACTGGACCCACCAAAGAAGGTCATGATTACCTATTTAGATGCTGAAAGACAAGGTATGGCACCACCTTTCATTCCAAGAAGAGCATATGCTTATTTCTATATTGGTGAATCATTCCACAAGGCTTTAATTAACTTATCTTTCAAACATATCATTGTTGACGAAACTTTACCTGAAGGTGTTGTTGGTCCTGTCGTTCCTGAGGACATGGAAGCTATTGAATTCTTATCCGTCAACCATCCAATCTGTAAGGCTGAAATTGAAAAATTGAAGTTACCTGATAACATTAAAGTTGTTTGTGATCCATGGATTTACGGTACTGATGATCCAAATGAAAAGAGACTATTAATCCAATGTTACATGTATTTGGCAAAGAACGGTCACAGTGAATCAAATCACTATTCCTTACCATTAAAATTCTCTCCAGTTTTCAACGGTATTACTCAAGAATTTGTTAAAATGGATTATTTACCATCTGGTGCGGATGAATTTGTTATCAACGACACCACTGAATGGGATGAATTTCCTTTAGTTGAATACCACCCTGACCTGAATGGTGTTACCAAATTAAGAGAAGTCAAGCCATTAATTGTTACCCAACCTGAAGGTGTTTCATTCACTGTTGATGGTCATAAAATCTGCTGGCAAGATTGGGAATTCTTTGCAGTTCCAAACGCAAGAGAAGGTGCAGCACTTTACGATATTCATTTCAAGGGTAGATCTATTCTTTACAGATTATCATTATCAGAAATGACTGTTCCTTATGGTGATCCAAGAGGTCCGTTCCACAGAAAGCAAGCTTTCGATTTAGGTGATTGTGGTTTTGGTGTTAATGGTGATGTTTTAAACTTAGGTTGTGAATGTTTAGGTGTTATTAAATATTTAGACAATAGAAGAGTTTCAGTAAATGGTGATGTTAGTGTTATTCCAAACACTGTTTGTTTACATGAACAAGATGCTGGTATCTTATATAAGCATGTTAATTACAGAAACGGTCACTCAGTTGTTGCAAGAAGAAGAGAATTTGTTGTTCAAATTATTGCAACTGTTGCAAACTATGAATATGCAGTTCAATACATTTTCGATCAAGTTGGAGAAATTAAAATTTCTGTTAGAGCAACTGGTATTTTATCTACTATGCCAATTGATAAAGATGTCGATGTTAACTATGGTACTTTAGTCGGTCCAAGAGTTATGGCTGCTTACCACCAACATTTATTATCATTCAGAATTGATCCTGCAATTGATGGTCACAATAACACTGTCGTTTATGATGACGTTTTAAGAATGGAACCAAATACTCCACTGAATCCACACAATGTCGGTATGTACACCGAAAGAACCTATGTTGAAAAGGCAGGTCATATTGATCAATCCCCATTCACTAACAGAGCTTACAAGATAATTAATGAAAACGTTATTAATCCAACTTCAAAGAAACCAGTTGGTTATAAGATTGTTATGCCTGCAAGACAAATGATTATGGCAGCACCAGAATCATACAACACTAAGAGAGCTAAGTTTGCAACTGAACAAGTCTGGGTTACTAAATATGATGATGATAGAT
Source organism: Pichia phayaonensis (assembly GCA_030558305.1). Taxonomy (NCBI): domain Eukaryota; kingdom Fungi; phylum Ascomycota; class Pichiomycetes; order Pichiales; family Pichiaceae; genus Pichia; species Pichia phayaonensis. Next base: position 55,238 of record JAJMSE010000022.1, read on the forward strand.
TATATGCAGCTGGTGAATTTACCAATCAATCTCAAATGGATACTGGTCTTGCTGAATGGGCAAATGGTGTTGATAATGTCAGAAACACTGATAATGTTGTTTGGTGTACCTTAGGTTTCACTCATATTCCAAAAACAGAAGATTTCCCAATTATGCCTGTTGAAATGCACGAAATTGGTATTACTCCATTCGGTTTCTTTGAAAAGAACCCAGCATTAGATTTACCACAAGCTACTAACAAATTTAACAAGTCTGAATTATTTGAAGAAAACGAAAAATCCAAGTTGACCTCAAATTCTGCTTCATGTTGTAAAAAAGCATCATTATAATTCCATTGATTGAAATTTAGAATTTGATTTTCCCTTTATAACACATTGTATACTCTGTATTTATCCTTAATTTAACATATTCTGCCTATGATACTAATTTCTCGTAAATATTAACCACAAAGTTTCCGAATTTGAAATTGCATTATTTTCTTCTCTGAGCGAAAAGCATTGACGAGATTAATTAAATTTCCGAATTTGACGGTACAGGTAAACATTGGAATTAATACTACAGTTATCATAGCTGCATATCAAACCAACAATGATCGTGTTAGTAGATAACATACTAAATGCATATGATGATCCCATATTGTTGTATATTCATTATTGCATGTACATATCCCATAAAATTCTAAAATTTGAGATTTTATCAATTAAACATCAAACAATTCCAGAATATTTGACATCGTTAAACGTGAGTGGAGATTATATTCATGGGCTCGCAGGACCTAAAAGTTTTCGATATATAGTATGGAAAGGTAAACGATATGGTCCCACATTTTGTGCCAATCCTGAGAAATTAAATGATTTATTTAATAAACAGGAAGATGAAGAATTAGATGAAGAATTTCGTAGTTATTCAACATCAACTGATTCAAGTGATGAGTCCATGGAATTTAATAATAGTATTATACCAGTTCTTTTCACTGATGAAGCTGATAAAATACGATTTCTGAAGCTTTGGAAAATTCTGAATATTGCAAAATTGCATTATAAATTACCACATGAAATAGTTAATGATCCAATTAGAAGATTGGTACGAATATTGAAATCAGGTATTAACCATTTACCTAAACTAACAGATGATCAATACAATGAATATTATCAAGATTTAGATTGGATATTTGATTATTTTATAATGAATGAGAATCAAATAAAAATACTAAATGAATTAATTAAATTTTATAAAACTGAAAAAATAAGTATACCAATTTTTCAAATAATTCAATTAATAAGTGAATTTCAAATAGAGATTTTAAATATTAAAAGTTCTAAATTTTTGAAAGAATCAACTCCAATCAGTGATTTTGCAAGATATTGTATTTTAATTAGACATTCAATATTTAGCAAATTTAATGGATCCAGGAAAGATTTAATTTTATTTTGGAATGAAATCTGGAATGAATGGATTTCTTTATCTCATGATGAAAGAAGCAAAAAAATGATTAGTTCAAATGGTATTCATAGAAGTTGGGCAGACGATGACGAATTCAGATTATTCATTGAATCAAGTGACGAAAGTACTGAAGATATCGATTGGTTTAACAACGATTCAACAATTATTGAATTCAATAGCTCAAGTAATGGTTTAGAACTTATCAAAGAGTCCGAATCTGAAGATTTAGAGGAAAGTGAATCGCCAGAACCTGAATCAAAAGATTCTGTGTTATCGAACTTTACAAATACAAATGCCTTATATGCATTGGAAAGTAGTGGTCCTAAACTAGGATATGAAGGGATTGTTGAAGTAGACGAACATCATGACTTACTCAATAATTGTAATGATAAACATTTTGAAAATATTGACAATAATCAAACTACAATCGATAATCATGAAAATGTTGTTTCTGATGGCGAAACTCTTAATAACGATACCAATGTTATTGACATTGAAAATTGTAATGTTACAGGTGATGTTGTGAAAATTAATGCTACAGAAAATGAAGGCTTTCATAATGATATTGTAAACGCAGAAACTCTAAATGGTATTGAACTTCTTAACAACGAAGACATAAACGCAAATAACCATATTCAAAAGAATATTTTAAATAATGAAAGCATTCTTATTGCGGATGAAGTTGAAAAAAATGAGGGCCTTCAAATTATAGATGCAGATGATCCAAACTATTTAGACAAAAATGATGATTCAATTAGCAAAGAGTTTGAAAATGCAGATGGTGCAATTAATAACACTATCTCCTGTCAAACTGAAAAGGTACAAAATAATACCAATTCTGAGATTCAGGAACATCTAAATGAAGGTGAAGATAATGAGGAAGCTATTGACAATACCAATAGTGAAACTTTGAGTACAATTAATGATCATCAACCAGCTAACGAAATAGCTTATACTGAACGAAAGAAAGGACTTACTGGGGCTGAAAACAACATAACAGTAGACGTACCAAAACATAAACACGAGCAAGAAAAACTAGAATCACATGAAAATTTTAGTAACGAACTGGATACCAATTCAACACTCAATATCAGTGATAATTTCTTGCATGGTGATACAATAAATAAGGAAAATATTGAACTATTTTTGCCAGATGAACATTTAATAGGTCATGTTCCGGGAAAGCTCATGCTAGATGTTTTTGATAATAATAAATCAGATAAGGAAACGACTGTTGATCATAGAAAAGAAATTAGAAATTACCAAGAGGATACTGCCAATGAACTCGATGACATTACTAGCTCTGTCAACAATGTTAACAACATCAATGATATTAAAAGGGTAAGTAAGGATACAATAATAGATGAAGAAAATGAATCCTTTGATTCGCTAATTTTTAAACAGCCAGGAGCATTAACGGCAATGTTAGATTCACCATCATCTTCGTCATATACGTCAAGTCCAACACAGTCGGATCTTGAGATTGATTTAGATATTGATGATTTAAATATGTCAACATTCAAATTGAAAACTGTTAAATCAAGAACTGAAACTATTCCTGCTAAAATTGATATGTTTGAAAAATTAAGTGGAAATGTTTCAACAGTTAAACATCAACGTCATTTAAACCAATTCAATAAAATTAACGGAACAAATAATACAAATGACGTTCAAGTCAAGAGAAAATTAAAACCAATTGTTAAACGTACAGATTCAATTACTATATTGGAATTAAAAGAATTGATTGAAAATAAACCGGAATTAATCACACTTAAAAAAGTTAAGAATTTGGAAGATGAAAATGGAAGGGAAAGCAATTCTATTAATTCTAACAGTAATAACACAAATAATAATAATAATAGCAATAATAGTAATATGGTTAAAAAAGGCAGATCAATTTCTGAAATTTTTTCTGCATTATTAGATGACAACATGAAAGACTTATCATTATCAGCAGAATACAAGAACAAAATCGTTAGACCAGAAGATTTATATAACAGAGTTAAAATTAAAAGCGATAAATCGTGGTATGAACTATCACGTAAAACAAAGGAGAGATATTATGGAGCATTTTTAAGAAAATACAATAATTTAATTGAAGGTGATAATTTCAAAAATTTAGATTTGAATGATATTTTGGAAATTGTTAAAGTGTGTGCTGATTTTGGTGATATTAAGCATAAAATTATCGAATATGCAGTTAATCTAATTGATTTAGAAGGTGATGACAATAGTAGTATTAGCAGCAGTATTCGGTTATCGAGAAATTCAAGCATGAAATCTATTAAAGAAGATGAATAAAATGTAATTTCGAATTTTTTTTTTGTATATAGAATAGTATGTAAATGTAATGAAATTAATGACTGGGATGAATAAGTAATTATGAGATGGTTGTTACACCAAGAAGCCGATAAAGCAATCGTCAAGTATACGTTCATAATTAACCCATCTATGATATTTCATAAAAATCGATAAGCATTCCTTACCAGCAAACTTTAACAAAATATCAACACCACCTGGATGATAGTTTAAATATGGTGAAATATTATAAACTTTACCACTTAATGATATCCAACAATTATCCGGTGTGTTATGTTTTGATAACTCCGCTTTAGATATACGAATTGGGAACTCTGAGGGATCAATATTCTTAACATCATTTGATTTTTTAAACTTTTCCCAATCTAATGCAGAATGATGAGGTGCAAGATGCACCTTGTTGCGTGAGTTTGCAGGTTTACGACTTCCAGAAGCAATTTGAGGTGAATTTATCATTGGGAATAGTTGATTACGAGATGGTAAATCATGTGATTCAGTTGACTTATTTGGTTTATTTAATGGTTCAGATATTGTAACATGTGGGATGTTTAGTTGATTGTCCGCGGAAGCTATTTTGTCTGTTGGTATTAGCATCTTGAACGTGGTGTTATCCTTGATTGGTTCAGGATCTCAATCAAAAAAACATATGTCTACATGTTCTAGATGATTTGATATACAGTTGAATTATTGAGAAAATGAGAATTAAATTTGATTTTCATTTGATGTAATCTGAAATTTTTACACATGAAATTAGAAGAGACGTCATGAGCATGGATTGGGATTTGTTTTCTACAATTGACAAAAAAAGAAGCAGATCTACTTACTATTTGATTTGCTTTATTTCATCATATTTATTGCATTTCCTTTGGTATTGCTAGCGCATCACAAGATTATAACGTGGTGTTAAAATTCCAGAGATTCTTTTTTTTACCCTGTTTTGATTTCTTTTTCATAATAGACTTTGGAAAGGGCATGGTACAGTTGGTAAAACAACATATGTCATTGGAAGAAGCAGATGATGATGATGATGATGAAAACCAACAACACACACATCCAGATATGCATGAACATGATCATGGCGAACACGAAGTTCAAGATCATCAAACCTTAGATAATCAAGTTAATCAATATTTTCAAGATATTAAGAAATACTCAACCTCGAAGGATGAGGCTGATAAATCAAAAGATATGAATATGAGTGTCATGGAAGCTGAAGACGAAGACACTGGTAGTGGTGATGGTGATGGTGATGACGATGACGATAACGATGATAACAATGGAGGTGGGGTTGATTTTATCGATCTAAACATTAATATTGATCGTGCAATTAGTGAAAGTTTTGCGAACTTCAATCCAGAGGAGACTGAAGCAGAAACCGTAAATGAGCATGTTAACCACGGTGTCCATAATGACACTAACAATCTCAATCACAATGCTAATCAGGCTAATAAGAAACAGTGTTTACTGTGTGGAAAGACGTTCCAACATTCTGGATCACTAGGACGACATTTGGACAACCAAAAGGGTAATGACTTACATCCAGTCGAGGAGGTGGACAAACTACGAAGCAACGTTGTCAGACGTGGAGATCCTATCGCCATGAGAGAACGTCGTATACAACGGTCCAAGGAGTACAACCGCCGTGATTACGTCAAGGAGAAGAACAGACTCCGTCGTAAACAGACTGCACAGTTCTCCCGTATCAAGGAACACTACCGGATGAAGTTTTACCGCCAGATCCCCCATCCTGCTCTCCCACTGGACCCGTCCTTCCCACGCATGGTCCTCTTCTTCCTCCCGCCGCAGGACTGGCCCCACCACCCGCCCACCGAACAAACGCTGGCCGTCCTTGCGGCCCGCCTGGAATCGTCCGACGCCCACGCCAAGCTGCCGCTTCTCCCAGGGGGCACCCCTCTCTGCCGCGAGAAGCTCCCACTGGCCTTTGACCAGTGGGCGGCGCTGTCGGCGGACGCCCGTCGCGAGCTCTGGACGCACGAGCTGCGGGCGGCGGCCCAGGACCTGCTGGGGTCCTTCACGCTGCTGGACTTTGCCGTCAGAGATCTGTGGGCGAAACAGCTGATGCTACAGCGGCGCGAGGAAACCACGGAGAGCGTCAACGACTATTCGTCCGACTTCAAAGACGCCCATGATCTTTTCGACCTCGCGACGATCGACGCGGAAGCAGATCTTGCCGCTGTCGCTGCGGCGGCGGCCGCTGCTGTGAAACATGATTATGTGGAATAGTAAGAACTGTAGATAAAGCAAAAATAACTATAGGTGAATATGAATACCGGTTTTTTTGTCAATGAAGGTCAGTTTGGTGCTGGCACCCACTGCCCAAAGCAGCTTTGAGTTTGTCTCGCTTAGTTCTGATGTTTATTCTTCTTTGTATCCGGGAATTGTCGATATTAAAAACAAAATTGTCTCCCTTACCTTTACTGGTTCTAATGTATTGACCAGATCTCAATTATTTCCAATAACAATAGATGATTCATTGCCGTTTAATCAAATTAAATTGGAGAGCTTGAAATTCTTACAAAAATTCGGTTCGAACTTTACTGTGGATACCGTAAATATCACAAAAATTGATAAAATTCCAAGACTCAATGAAATTATCGTTTCTTATCCAAATGAAATTTACAGTATTTTGCAATTCAAATCAAGTGAATCCATTCATAAATTAATTTCAAATGAACGTGAATCTAATATCGATTATACAATCATCAGAACGGGGGATATTTCACATTCTTTAAACGGCGAAATAATTCATACAATTCCTTTTGAGCAAGGTTATATTGATTCAAACACAACGATCACAATTGTTGAAAAGAATAGTATCGAGACAAGTCATCCAATCGAAGAGTTAGTTGATTTTGATCCAACTGTTTCAAAACCCATCTCAATTGAATGTAAGGTTAGCGTACAAGATTCAAAAACTTTAAACTTCACACAATATTCGAAATTTTTAAACGATTTCCCATTTGATGATGTTTCCATTTATGCTTGTTTGCATTATCACGAGTTTCGTAAACTCAATTGTTTAAGCGGTGATATTGTGAAATTAACAGTGGATCAAACCCACATTTTCGTTAAAATCCTTCCCTTTATTGAGCCATGTGCATTTGCTCCATCAATTTATCTATCTCCAATACTATTAAACACATTATCAAACCCTTCAAAAGTTACAATTACTACATTACAAGAAACCCATAATAATAAGTTATCAAGAGTTATTCCATTATGTAAAGATATTTCAATATCAAGAATTTCCACACCATTATCAGAAAACAATAAGTTACAATATTCATACTTATCCAATCTAAAGTCATATTTTGAATCTTCACATAGAATTATTTCAAAGGGACAATTAATTCCTATTTCAATTGATTTGAAATTGGCTGAATCTCTGCATCAAACATATTCTTTGAAAGGTTGGTTTCCTGATATTTTACCATCTGGTAATCCCGATAAAATTGTTTGGTTTATGGTTAATGACGGAATGTTTAAAGATCCTGTTACTGGAGAATTAAGACCTTTAGAAATAGGTCATCAATATTTTATAAATTCTCAAAAATCAAGAATGATACAATCTGGTGTTACCAAATTTAACTTTGAAAATGTCAATATTAGAGATATTACACAATATCTAAACATAAATCCAAACTTCAATTTTATTGATCTACCTGGTAAGCCATCATTTACATATGCCCGTACTTTAAGAAAGATCTTTCAAACGTCAATTAAGACAAAAGGTAAAATTAATTTGAAAACTACTGTACTCATTCATAGCAATACAAGGTACGTTGGTAAGTCGACATTAGTGAGATCGATATCTGAAGAGTTTGGATATGCACTAGTTGAAGTTGATTCATTTGAGTTATTAAATTCAAGTATGGGTAGTCCAGCAACTACAATTGGGATGATTAGGGGTAAAATTGATCGACTAATTGAATCTTGTGATTCGTTGGTTGTTTTCATCAAACATTTAGAAGCAATTTGTAAAAAGGGTGATGAGCAACAAATGGATCAAAAAAACATTGACGATTTACTATCTTTAAATCTAAATCAATTAATTTCTGAATATACTTCCAAGGGTGTTATTTTCATTGGTACATGTGCTGATCCTGACGATATCAATGATAATATTAGAAGTTTAATTAAATTTGAAATTAATGTTAATGTTCCAAATGATATTGAAAGAAGAGAAATTCTCAGATATTTATTAGAGGATTTAGAAGTTTCAAATGACGTTAATATTGAATCTTTAGCGTTGCAAAGTGCTGCTTTGACGCCAAATGATTTAGAATATATTGTTTCAAATGTTAAGTTAATCGCAAAAAATAGATTAAAGAAAGAAAGTAAAGATTTAAATATAAAATTTAATGAACTGATCAAAATTAATGGTGGTTCAATTATATTGAATTCTGAAGATTTTGAAAATAGTATTAACAAAGCAAGAAATAAATTTAGTGATTCAATTGGTGCGCCACGTATACCAAATGTTAAATGGGAAGATGTTGGGGGTTTAGATTTAGTTAAAAATGAAATTTTAGATACAATTGAAATGCCATTAAAACATCCAGAATTATTTGGTAGTGGTATGAAAAAGAGAAGTGGATTGTTATTTTATGGTCCTCCAGGTACAGGAAAAACCTTACTTGCAAAGGCAATTGCAACTAATTTTTCACTTAATTTTTTCTCTGTGAAAGGTCCCGAATTACTAAATATGTACATTGGTGAATCAGAAGCAAATGTTAGAAGAGTTTTCGAAAGAGCAAGAGATGCAAAACCTTGTGTTATTTTCTTTGATGAATTAGATTCTGTTGCTCCAAGAAGAGGTAATCAAGGTGATTCCGGTGGTGTTATGGATAGAATTGTTTCACAATTATTAGCTGAATTGGATGGTATGTCAGGGGGTGATGGTGGTGATGGTGTTTTCGTTGTTGGTGCATCAAATAGACCCGATTTATTGGATGAAGCCTTATTGAGACCTGGTAGATTCGATAAGATGTTATATCTTGGTATTTCTGATACTCATGAAAAGCAAGCTAAAATTATTGGAGCTTTAACTAGGAAATTTACATTACATAAAGACATTGATTTATTTAAGATTGCTGAAACTTGTCCATTCAATTTTACAGGGGCTGATTTTTATGCTTTATGTTCGGATGCAATGTTAAATGCAATGATACGTACAGCGGGCAATGTTGATCAAAAACTTGAACAATATAATTTAGATAAAAAGGATGATAACAAATTGAACTTGAGACAATGGTTTGATAAAGTTGCTACAGATGCTGATTTAAATGTGGTACTTTCAAAGGAAGATTTCCTGAAGGCAAGACAAGATTTAGTTGCAAGTGTTAGTGAAGATGAGTTGAAACATTATTTGCAGGTGAGAGAGAATTTCGAGGGTAGTAAAGCTTAACCTCAAAACTCAAATTTAATGTATATGATTTCGACGTCGAGAAATTGATGAAATTAGATTTCACTTGATTGATTGATTTCACAATTTTTTACACTTACTTATAGATTTTATAGATACAATTAAACAATAAAAAATAATGGATTTCCCACTTGCAAATACATACGGTATTCGTAGTGATTTATTTCTTCAATCTGCAGATGACTATCATCGTCATAGACACAGAACCAATAAGAAATTGAATAAATTACGTCGTGATTTAAACATAATCACAAAAGATACAAAAAACTACTCTGAAAAGAATAAAATCTCTAGTATTGAATCAGGTAATTATGACATGGATACAAAGTTTGGTGATGTCTTATTATATCAAATTGAAAGAGATTTGTTATATGCACAAGAAACAAGATTACTATTAGATGTTCATACTTCAAAGTCAAAGGAAAAATTCCTTATTTCAAAATATAAAAAAGCTTTGAAAACTGGTAAACAATTACTTGCAACAATTTCAAATGAACAAGATGATTTGAAAGTTTTAGAAATTTTAACTTACATTTCAATCATTGAAGGTTATTTATCCATTTCTAAAAAGAAATTCAATCTTGCAATTTATTCATTTTCAATTGCAAGATGTAATTTAAATTATCTATATAACTATTCAAAATTACCAATTCAATTTACTAATGAATTATATTATAATATAATTGATTTAGTTGTTGATCCTGCGTTACAAGTTTCATTAATTCAGCTAAATTCAAAGAGAATTTCAGATTTAAATGAATTAGCAAAGGAAACTATTTTCAATGATAATAAGTTAATTCCTTATTTACATAAATCAGTTGAAATTATTCTGAAAGAAAACCCAACTTATGTTACACCATCAAACCAGAATGAAATTCAATTATTAAAGGAAATTAACTGGGGTTCATATAATGCGTCTATTAAATCTGATGATTTATCAGTTTCGATCATGAAAATTAATGATGAATTGAAAGGCTTAGATTACACAAACTATTTGTCATACGATTCCGTTTTAAATTTATATCAAGATTCAATTAACTTACAAAATCAAGAAATTGAAAGAAATGGTAATGATGAAGAAGATGAAGATTATCAAGAACAATTTATTATCTTAACATATCTCAAGTATAATTATTTACTATTAACAATCAAAAGAGATTATCAAATTTTAATTAGTGAAGATAATCTTAGGTCGTCAAATAAACAAAAACTTTTCGAAAGTTGGAAAAAATGTTTCAAATTAAACGATTCAATTTTATCAACTTTGACTGAAATTAAAGATTTACCTGGTATTGGAAACGATGATGACATACTCAACTTTTTAAATTCAATTGAGATTTATTTTACAATTCAAAATTATTTGAGATTATCAAATGCACATTTAATTTATAATAATTATATCAATTCATTATCATTAATTGCAAGATCTTCAAGATTAATCAAAACTGTTAAACCATTTAACGAGGAAGACAATTTACCAACCTTAAACGATTTAAATAATTTGAAAGAAAAATTAAATGTTGAAAAATCGAAATTATATATCTTGTCAAATTATTTCAATGAAAATAGTAACACAACTTCAAATGTTGGCAGTGATTTTATAATTGATAATATTTCAAAATTCCCTAAATTCCAATCTCAAAAATTATTAGAAAATGTTGTACCATTGAAAATTGATTTCCAACCTGTTAGCGTTAAACCCGTTTTATTTGATATTGCGTATAATTACATAAATTATGATGATATTGAAAATGACAATGAATATCAAGAAGAAGTTCTACAATCTAAGAATGTTGAAAATGATGCTGCTGGATCTAAAAGTTCCGATAGTGATAAGAAAAAGGGTGGATTTTTCGGTTTATTTGGTCGTTAGGATTTTTTTTTCGATCTAGGATACAATACATCTTTACTCTTCACGTTCTTTTACTTTCCAAGTTATATCTATCTTTTCTTTACTCTTCACTTTTCTCTGTTTTTTTCTTCGTAGTATAGATTTTATATTATACATGTTTATAAAAGCCATTTATTTGAATTGTTTATGTTTGAATTGTATTATTAAATTTAATTAAGTATATACACCAACGTATGAAGCAACGAATAACATTGAAAAACTTAAAAATACTGCACTTAAAGTAGCTAGAACAACGTAAGCTAATAAATTGAATATTGAACCACTAATTGAATTTGTCTTTGCGCTGTATGTTAATGTGAGCATTAAAAGGATAATACTAAGTATCGATATACCTGTGAGTGAAAAATCTGTTAAATTTGCTGATATTGATGGTGAAAAAGTTGCATAGTTATGATATGCATCCTAAAATATAAAAACATTCAATTTGGTGGTTTGATGTTAGTATTTCTTGACAGATTTATCAAATTCTTATTTAAATGTTTTTCAACGTACCATTAAGCTGTTATATTCCGACATTGTTCCTCTGGGGATATGTGAATAATGTAAAAAATAAATGGTGAAACGTGTAATGTTTAGTTGAAATCTGAACTTGACATCGCAACATGGATTTTGCGCGTGAGTCTCTAAATGGAAGTTGTTCAGATTAACTATTTATTATTTATTAACTTAATAGACATTACATACGTTAAATTATAAAAAGTATTCAGTAGCTGTAAAATCATAATAAACATCATCTGGGGATAATGTTTCAACGTACTTATCAAATCTTTTAATTGATTCGAAACCATCTATCATTGTAAGAACGCACCATTCAATCGTATAATCGAAAGGAACACGATACTTTATAATTCTTGGATATAAGAGGAAATATACCTCAATTGTGTGGATAACCATGGTCGCATATAAGATATAGTTATGAAATGGTTTTAAAACACACATTGAAGGAATATATTTCAAAAAAAATGTGTCGTATAGTGAATCCAAATCGAAAAATCCATAAATGAGGACAAGTATGGAAGAGACCAAAAATAAATTGAAAATTGAAGTTGGATAATAAATACCAGAAACTCTTAAATGACTTAAATTTCTTGCATTTGCAGATATCTTGGACATTTCCATAAGTTTTGATTCTACTTCAGTCCAATTTTTACATTTTTCATCAAATGGTATTGGTTTGAGCATTTCCATATCAACCAATGGATGTTTAAATGAAATTATAACTTGATCAAATGCGATCTCTTTGAACTTGACATTGGTAATAGTGTTTGATTCGGCTTTTGAGTTTAATATGGTTGTAGTCACATTTGGATTGTTATTTCTCGAGTCATTTGGGTCTCTTGTAGATAATGGATTGTTATCGGGATTTGGATCAGTTGGAATTTCGGCATAATAAGTTAATATGTCAAGCACCGAATGTCTATAAACGGTGTTGAACTTGGATAAAATGATGGATGCGGTGGTCTGTTTCTCTTTTTTATCGTTCTGGCAGTCTCTGTGTCTGATCTGCGACATTTGTTAGCTCTGTGGTATAATGCAATATAGTTTGATTGATCGATTGTCTGATTATTGCAAACCTGTTCTCTCTGATAACTGCAATATCAGAATGAAATGTTGGGGAGTTCCTTACGTAAGCGAAAGTGAAAAAATGGAAAAAAGCGGAAATTGTGAACTGTGAATTCAAACCTGAATTCTAAATTGCCCTCATCGAATCAGTGGACAATAAGGTGAGTTCTCCTGACGTAGTCTTTGATCTGTAACTCCTTTCTTTTTACTCCTCTGAACTGCCAGCAACATCCACAGCAATTGGAACACCATGTCTGCGTCTCCTCAACAAGGCCGCCAGCCTACGGCTTCAATTCATCCTCCTTCTCGGTAAGTAGCCCTCTTCTGCCTGTTTTGTTTTCTATTTTTTATTGTTCTCTTTTATTGAACTTTATTTGGGATTGAATAAGACAACTATCTTACTTTTTGTGTTATATCCTTTTTCATGTTTCCTGTTGTCCAATTTTCCTTTTTATTGCTTTTCTATTCAAGTTTTTGTTTTTGATCTTGTTTTTTTTTTTGCTTTTTCATATTAACATTAATTATCATTATTATCATTATTATCACCGCTATTCATTGCTCAATTGACACCAATCGTTACAATCATTGACTCCTCTCACAGCCTTGCATTATTTTCTGAAATTGAATTAGCAGCCAAATATAAAAAGAATTGCATCAGTATTACATTTTAAAATCATTCCTTTCCTTCCCCCTCTTTTTCCTTCTTTCTCTTCTTTTTTTTCAAACAGTGAAATTATGTTATCAAGGATATTATGGAAAATTAAGAAAAAATTGTTTTATTTCTTAAATTCACCATAATACAGATAGACTAACATCAGTATTTTTTATTTTTTTTGACATTTATTGTTTTTAGAAATGATAATATTAATCCATCATTAATGAAACTAAAACTTTTGGAAGTTTTGAGGGTTAATGACACGCATAAATTAACGGATTTAATTAATCAAATTAATAATTCAACTCAAACAAGTTATGATTTAAATAAACTAAAAAATGAAATCTTATTATATGCTGTACAAGTTGGTCCTCTATCAATTGTTAAGTATATTGTTGAACATAATTTAGTTGATGATATCAATTCTCAAGATATTGATGGCAATACTGCTTTACATTTGGCTGCAAGTTCAAATAGAAATGATGTTATTGAGTATTTAATGAAAAGTCAAAATATTAATGATTGCATTTACAATAATGAATCAAAACAACCAATTCAATGTACGACTAATATTGAGACTGCTCAATTAATGGATTTATTAAGAACTAAACATATTGAAAAAATTGCTTCACAATTAAGAAATGGTTTTGAAACAAGAAATTTCGACTTATTAGATCAATTATTATCAAACCCTAGAGATAAAGAATTATTAGATATTAATGGAACTGATCCTGTTACAAGTGACACTGTTTTAATTGAATTCATTAAGAAAAATGATTATGATATGGTTGGATTTATTTTAAAGCATGGTGGTGATCCATTCAAAAGAAGTTTATCAGGTAAATCCCCAGAGGAATCAACGACTGATCCTCAAATGAAAAAGATTATTGAAGATTCATTTTCTGAGCAGAATATAATGGAATCAACAGCTCATCCTCATGATGGTACTTCTCCAACATATAAAGGTTTCCTAAAAAAATGGACTAATTTTGCTGGTGGTTACAAATTAAGATGGTTTGTTCTTGATCACCAAGCTGTTTTGTCTTATTATAAATCACCAAACGATATGAATAACACCTGTAGAGGTTTGATTCATTTAGCTCATGCAATGTTAAAAGTTGATAGTTCTGAAAACACTAAATTTGAAATTATTATTCAAAATCCTTCGGATGGATCACCTGTTAGGTGGCACTTAAAGGCAAATCATGCAACTGAAGCCCAAAAATGGATTTGGGTTCTACAAGGTGCCATTAGATTTGCAAAAGATTTTGAAAAGAAGCAAAGAAAATCTATTATGTTATCACATATTTTAAATGAGGATTTACCACCAACTCCTTCATCAAACCAATTACATTCACCTTTACAACAATATCATCATCCTGCAACGATTCCTGAGGCTGATATCTTATCTAATGATTCAATTATTCAAGAAAATGAAGAACGCAAACCAATTGCATCCATTATTTCAGACGCAAATCAAGCAACAACTGAATTTAAAGAATTAATGAGAGAAACGGATTTAGAAACGGATTTGCCATTAAATAATAACCTAGATGATATTTTGAATGATGATAATGATAATAATAATGATAATAATGATAATTATGATAATTATGATAATAATGACATTCCACATAATGATTTAAATACTAATATTGATGGTTCTGCTAGTTTGAGAAATCAAGTTGGTCCTGTACCTGATAGAACATCACAATACAGTGGTTCTATTAAAGGACTTGATTCAACATATAGTCATAATAGATCGGCATCTGTTTCATCTTTTAATTCGGCTAAATCAAATGGATCAGATCGTAGTAAATCTTCTTTAGCAAAGAATCTGTACAAAAAGCCATTAAAGCATTTGACTAAACTTGGTAAAAAAACAAGACAATCATTCGTTGTTACAAATCAAGCACAATCAACCAATTTAACAACCACAACTTCATCTGCATCTTATAATTCTGATAATTCCAGTGTAGTATCATCACCTAATCTGCATGCAAAGGATTTTCCTGTTTCTGATGCTGCCAATGTTGAATATGAGGAAGAGGAAGAAGAAGAAGAAGAAGATCTTGAGCAAAATTCATCAGATAAAAATGCTAATGTTGATCTCAATGTCGTTAGAAATCAAATGACAATTCAATTGAAAACTTTCAAGGATTTCCTTAAATCTGCATCTGTTGACGAAACAATTTCCAAACCAGATCTAGTTGAAATGTCTGTTAGTATTTTGAACACTTTAAACATGTTAATTGTTCAGGAAGGTGATTGTGTTAATAATAAATATAATGAATTAATAAGGCGTTTAGAAAAGCAGCAAAAGATTTCTTCAATCTGGGAAAATTCCATTAAACAGTTAGAACTTGAGATTCATCAAAGAGAAACTAAGATTGTTGAATTAGAAGATAAATTAAAAGCTGTCAAAAAATCATTAAGAAATAGTGTTAACCATTTGCATACAAGTCAATTGTATCATGCAAATGAACCCGGTTTGATTCTTCCAAATGAAGTCGAACAAAATAATTCTTCAATTTCTGCAGCTGCTTTGGCTAGACAGGCGTTAGCTGCCAATTTGAATAGAAACAGCATGAAAGTTCCTCCAATTCCAGATACTCAACCTGCCTTGGAAGAAATGAAATTGCAAAAAGAACAAGATCGTGCATTAACACAACAAAAGGAAATTCAACAAAAGTATAAAACTGAAAATCCATCAGCAGCACCAGTAGTAGCACCAGCTTATCCACCGCCTCTTGTTCCATTTGATCCAACGTTGACAGAATTTTTAGAAGAAAGTGACGATAGTGATGATGAATTTTTTGATGCTGAAGAGAGTGATGAAGTTAAAGATATGGCTGTTTTAGAAAGAAGAGAAACAATGAAAGCATTAAAAAGAAAGCAAACTGAAATTGGAAAGGAAAATAAGGTGGAAAATAATGAACATATTTCACCTCCAGCTCCATCTGAACTTCCACCTCCAATTCCTACTATTCATTTAGAAAAAACGGTTCGACCATCTGTTGAAACAGTTCCAAAAGATGAATATTATAATGAGGTTGAGACAATGATAAATAGAGATGAAAGTGGTGTTGTTTCAGAAAAGTTAATCATTAACGAACCAGAAAAGTTCACCAAAGAGGATATTAGCAATGAAGAATTACCAAGGCCTAATTTTATAGCCACCATAGATAAACATGGACATTATATTGTTAACAAACATGAATTAGCTAGTGACTCACAAAATATTAGATATAATAAAATTTTAAAGGAACATTCATTTGAAGGATATGAAGATCCACTTAGATTAACACTTGCACCTGAAGATAATCGTCCAAAAATGTCACTCTGGGGTGTCTTAAAATCATTAGTTGGTAAAGATATGACAAAGATGACATTACCTGTTACATTTAATGAACCAACATCATTATTACAAAGAAATGTTGAAGTTATTGAATATTCTGACCTTCTTGATAAAGCATCTGCAATCGATAATTCAACTCTTAGATTAGTTTATGTTGCAACGTTTGCAGCATCAGAATATGCATCAACAGTGGGTAGAATTGCAAAACCATTTAACCCACTGTTAGGTGAAACTTTTGAATATTCTAGACCAGACAAAGGATATAGATGTTTTGTTGAACAAGTTAGTCACCATCCACCAATTTCAGCTTTAGTTGCAGAAGCTCCAAGTTGGAGTTATTATGGTGAATCTAATGTTAAAACCAAATTCCTGGGTAGATCATTTGATATTAAACACCTGGGTACATGGTTCTGTGAAGTTTTCCCTGATTCTGGTGTCCAATGTAAAGATGGCAAAACTTCTGATAAAGAACTGTATTCTTGGAAAAAGGTTAACAATTCCGTTATTGGTATTATTGTTGGCAATCCAACCATTGATAATTATGGTTCAATGGAAATTCATAACCACATGACAGGTGATTATATGAAATTCGAATTTAAGCCAAGAGGTTGGAGAGCATCATCTGCATATGAAGTTAAGGGTGAAGTTTTTAACGCTAAGGGTAAATTAATGTATTATGTTGGTGGTCATTGGAACAGCAAAATTTTCTGTAAGCCAGCTGACGATAAGAACGCAGAAAGATTTTTGGTTTGGGAAGCTGCTCCGAGAAGGGAAATGATGTTCCATTTAACTGATTTTGCAGCAACATTAAATGCACCACAGCCTCATTTATTAAGGAAGGTTGCATGTACAGATACTAGATTAAGACCTGATCAGCGTGCAATGGAAGATGGTGATTATGATTTAGCAGCAGATGAAAAGAACAGAGTTGAAGAAAAACAAAGAGAAGTTAGACGTCAAAGAGAAATGAAGGGTGAAACATATAAACCTTCCTTCTTTACAAGAGCTAATCATCCTGTTACTGGTGACGAATACTGGAAATATAGTGGTAAATACTGGTCTGAAAGAAGAGATGGTCAATTAAAGAATTATAAAGATATTTTCTAGCATTTCTCAACTCTTTATTTCGGTTTGTTTATAAATTTGATTTTATTGTCTGTAGTTTTTTTATGATTTTTATATTTTATGAATCGTTTACATTACAATTCTTGAATAAAAGTTGATTATTTTAGATAAATATGTTTATATTGCATTAAAGTTATACAAATATATAAAATGAGTGCAAAAAAATGGGTATTTGGGGAGTAAATATGGTTGATATTTCTAAGTACATTTAGAGTTGTTTTAATAAGTATGTCGATTAGTCATTACGTTTCGTATATCGAACATTACTTAAATCTGAATCATAAGATCTTGCGCCTTTTAGTTTGTTAGGAGATGAGGGATAGTAATTCTGCGGTGCCCTGTTTTCCTTTGATTTTGGTTGTAACATAATTCTAACTTCTGGTGGTAAATCTGACAAAATTTTGTTTAAATTAGATTCTAATGCATTTTTGAATTCAGCTTTTAATTGTCTCATATATTCATCATTTTGATTGATTAATTTTTTTCTTTCCTCTTCCAATGAATTTTCTATTTTAACTATTTGTTTCTCCTTTGAGATTAATTCATCTTTGAAAATGGATAATTGTTGTTCCTTATGTTTAATTTCTTTTCCACGTATTGTTAAGCTTAGTTCCTTTTGATTAAGTTCCCATTCTCTTCTAAATATTTTGAATGATGTTTCTTGCAATAATAAATTTGCATCTGCTCTTTCCTTTGGTTCAACAATTAAACATGCATAAATACACATTTTCAATCTGTTGGAATAATGTGATGGTAACTCATTATAAAGCCCAGATAAAATTTTCTCTTGTAATTGTTTTTGGGTTTTTGCCGTAAATGGTGGTGTTAATGCACATAATTCATACATAACACAACCTAATGACCAAATATCACAATTTTGATCATAAGAATCTTCAGCTATAACTTCAGGTGGCATATAATATGGAGTTCCAACATAAGTTTGAGTAAATGTATCAGGTCCCAAACTTTTTGCTAGGCCAAAATCACCCAATTTCACTGTGTATTGATCAGATAAAAAAAATATATTTTCTGGTTTTATATCCCTATGAATAACAACACTTGAGTTTGAGGTTGTCGGGGGCTTAAGTTCAGGTGTTGATTTAAACAATAAATTTACTGGTTGTATATCAATTCCATAATGACATCTGTAAAGTGCAAGTAATGTTTGCGTAAATATTTGCCAAATTAAAGTTTCAGGTATATATTCATTATTTTCACGGTATTTTTTGATTATCTGTGAAAGGTCACCCCCATCACAATATTCCATATAAATATGAAGAAGCTTTTCATTTGGAATTTTATCAAACGCATAAACATGAACAATATTCGGATGATCCAAATTCTCCAAAATTTGAAATTCACTTGATAATTGCTTCTCTTCTTTTTTACTTAAAGACTGATATGATATTTCCTTTCGTACATAAATTTTTCCAGTTGATTTATGTGAAACTCGACGAATCAATCCAAATGAACCTCGTCCAATAATATCCATTTCTCTGAACTGTTCAGAAATTGCTGTTACCACCATGATTGTGTGTATTTATATATAGCTACGTGGAGTAAAATCTTATTGCTGATTTTGATTGACACAGATTACTTTTGTATATGAAAAGTTCATCGTCACATTAGCTCCTTCCTGTATGTTGAAATTTACCCAGAAAGCAACAATTGCAAATTCCCAAAATAGAAAAATAATTGTGTTTACCTTTTGCTGAATACGGAAATTTTAAATAGATCATTTTTCCAAACTTTGAAACTAAGCTGCCTCAGAGCCTCATATTCAAATTCAGTTGGGCTCTTTTTATTCTACAAGGAGTAAAAAGGAGTAAATGGGTAAAGTAAACAATAATAAAAAATTATGAAAATTTATAAAAAGCTAAATCTAATTTTTACCAGTTAAAGCTTCGAAAGCTTCTAAATATTTAGCAGAAGTTTGTTTAACAATGTCTTCTGGGATAGCGACACCGTCTTTACCATTGAGACCGTTGGAGGTTAGCCAATCTCTTAGGAACTGTTTGTCGTATGAATCTTGAGATTGGCCAATCTTGTAGTCTTTAGCATTCCAGAATCTTGAAGAATCTGGAGTTAAAACTTCATCAACTAAAACTAATTCGCCATCATCAGTTATACCAAATTCAAATTTAGTGTCTGCTAAAATGATACCTCTGGTCTTAGCATAATCTCTTGCGTTAGTGTATAATTCGACCGCTTTAACTGCAACTTTATCACAAATTTCTTTACCAACAATATCAGCAGCTTGAGAAGCGGAAATATTTTCATCGTGGTCACCTTGTTCAGCCTTGGTTGATGGTGTAAAAATTGGAGTTGGGAAAACTTCAGATTCTTGAAGACCAGCTGGAGCAGGTTCACCATGAACAGTACCAGATTTCTTGTATTCCTTCCATGCAGAACCAGTAATATAACCTCTAACAATTGCTTCTAATGGGATTAATTTGTGCTTTCTAACTAATAAAGATCTTTGAGATAATTGATCTCTGTATTTTGGTTCTGATAATTGTTTTGGTAATTTTGCAAAAATTTCTTCATCTGAAGAAGCAATTAAATGATTTTTAATATCATCTTTAAGGAAGTTAAACCAAAAAATAGAAATTTGGGTCAAAAGTTTACCCTTTCCTTCAATACCATTCTCCATGATCACATCATAAGCAGAGATTCTGTCAGTTGCAACGAAAAGTAAACTTTCGGAGTCGACTTCATAGATATCTCTAACCTTACCCTTGGCAATTAATGGTAAGATTCCGTCTAAATTTGTAGAAGTAATGGACATTGTATTTTTCTGCTACTCTCTGTGATTCTTTCGAATTAACCTGTTGCAAAGGAATATCTCTTCAAACACTTGTAAAGAAAGACATTCCCTTTACCTTGCTAAAGTAGTAAATTAAATTTCCGCCCCTGACTCTGGACCGCCTCCCAAACGGGAAATATTACATTTATCATCATGAAAATCTAAAAAAAAAATAGTAAGCGTTTTTCACTTTAGGTTTTTAAGATTATTTTTTTGGTATAATTAGCCACTCTAAACCACAATGTCAAGGAAAAGAGGGTCTGATGAATATGGTGATAATTCTAATCAAAAACGTCATTACAAAGGTGATCAATTTTCACCAATAACGGCTGGATTGCCAGCAAAACCAGATTTTTCACAAGTATTATCAAAACCATTACAGAATCAACAAACTCCTCCTGGTCAAAATAATAATACGGGATCAATTGAGTTATTTCCGGGTATGGTTGTAAATTTACCACAAGAAAATAAGCAAGAAAATACTGATCATGTTTCGAATAGACAACCTTCTTCTGATGCATTAAAGTTATTCAGTTCAATCATTGGTACATTACACGCAAACAAACAGCAGCAACAGCAACATCAGCCACATCAACAACATCAACAACAACAACAGCCCTTTTTTAGTCAAGGCTATGACCAACTGCAAAACAGCCAAACGTATAATCAGCCATATAACCCTCAGTATAACCAACCATATAATCAACCATACCATCAAACATACAATCCATACAGTAATCAACAATATAACAATTCTGGAGTCTTCAACCCGGCATATAATCAAGCTTTTGAATCTACAACAAATCAAGGATATCATCAAGTTCCTCAATGTAATTATAATCCTGTATATCACCAACTTCAATCGAATTATAATGGATATCAGCAAAATACATTACCACAACAGCCTTATAATCCAGCACAACAAAATAATGCCTTTTTAACATTATTCAACAATATTCTTCAAAATCAAAACCAAAACCAAAACCAAAATGCTACGGTAGCTAATGATGAAAATATTCAGTCAACTAATAATCCTACCTCTAATTTCCCAATACCTGAAAAACCAAAGGCTGGAAATAATACTAAGAAGACAAAACAAAAACAAAATAATAAAAAAGAAATTCTAGCTAAAACGGACATAAAAGAAGATGATGGAAAGGACTCTGATGATGATAATTTCACTGATGATGAAGCAGACTGGAATAAGGAAGTTTCAATTCAAGGTACAAATATTGTTTTCGAAAATGAAGAAGATATTCAAAAATGGATTGAAGAAAGAAAGAAAAACTGGCCAACAAAGAAAAGAGTAGAAGAAAAGAATGATGAAATAGAAAAATCTAAAAAAATTATAGAAAATTTATCTAATAATTCTAACAATACAAAGACAAAAAGTGGTTCCTCAAATATTAGGATATGTAAATTTTGGATGAAAAATGGTAAATGTAAAAGTGGCAAAAATTGTAAATTTTCTCATGATGCAACAGAAATAGCAAAAGCAAAGGATAGCATCAAACCTAATAATAAACCTAAAAACAATGCATTCACCAATAAACCACTTCCAAATCATAAAGTTAAGTTAATTCATGGGATTCCTATACAGATACCACAAAGATTTACACCACTCACTAACAACGGTAAATCATTACATAATCTATTGGTGGAAGGTGATCAATTAAAGCAGGAAAACATGGAGTTAATTGAATTATTTGAAAAAATGGTGAGGTATAAAATTATTAATCAAAATTGGGATACTCTTAAAAGGAAATTAAAATTAGATGATGAATCTTTAAATTCAATGTGACGTTATATTATTTACACAAATTGGTGTGCTCTATAAACTTGATAAAAATAAAAAAACAGTTTTTACATTCCCCTGAAAACATTTTTACTAGCCCTTCTTCTACCATCAACGACTTGTTTAGTCTTACCTTTCCTGTCAGGATCATCATCAGTTTCCTCAAAAGTGACTTTAGATGTCTTTTTGGCTGGAATGAATGTAACTTCACCTTCACCAATTGCATTCTTTCTGATTCTGGTGTTGGATTTTTGTTGCTTTATAATTTTACTACTTTCATTATTTATCTTCGTTTGTTTACCAAATGACATATTATTCCTCTTAACTCCATTTATACTTATATCTTCAGAATTATCCAGAGACTTCGCTTTAGCCATATATTGTTTAGCTTCATCACGTTCTTTTCTTTTACGTTCTTGTTTCTTCTTTAATTGTTCCCTAATCTTATTTCTGAGTACATCGTTTTCTCTTTCTTCTTCAGAATCAGATTCTGAATCAGATTCTGAATCGCTAATATTAGAATTCTTGTTCTTCGTTGCCATTCTTTCTTCATCGGACTCTTCAGCCGCAGTTAATGGTTTTGGACCAGCTAATGATGATGATACTGGGTTCAATTGTTTATAATCATGGTTATCTTGATTAATTTGAAACCTTGGATCTTCGAACATTTCCTTGAAACGGTCATCATTAACAACTTTTTCAGCCGCTTCACTACCAAGTTTATTTTCTAAATGACCAACATAATCTTTATTAACTTTAATATTAGTATTAGATAATGCACCTGTACTTTTAATTCTTGACTCTCTTTCTTTTTCAATTCTTTTTCTGATTTCTCTTTCTCTTTCTTCTTGAGCTGAATTTGGATTAGCAATTAAGTTGACCTTATCATACAATTCATTATCAATGAAATAACCATGCATATATGCTCTTAAAACATTTGAACCTATTAAGTGTGATATACCTAACTGTGCAACATCTTGTTTTGTTAAGAACTTGTAATTTGAGTAAACAGTATCAGATGGTTTTTCTTCCAATTCTTCTGTTATATTATCCAAGAATGAACACCATCTTGGGGATGGGCCTAATTGTGGGATATAATATGTATGCATTGGAATTGATTCATTCGCCATAAAGAACATACCAGAACCAGGAATATGTTCAACATCATTAATATCAACACTTGGTTCCATGGCAGCATATGGTTTACCATCATCCCTATTCCAAATTTTAGCAATTTTTTTATCAGACGTTAAAATCAAATTCATATTTTCATTACCAGTTTCTTCTAACCATATAATCTTTTTAATACCAAAGCCATAACCTTGATCTTTTGTAATTAGTGGATGTGAAGTTCTTAAATCATATATCATTGACATACCATCAGAAGTACCACATGCAAAATTCAAACTATTGTTGGCAAATTTAACACATGAAATTTCACTACCATTTTCACTTGCTTCAGGTATCTGTAATTTAATGATTCTTTGTTTAGCTCTTGGATCCCAAAATTCAACAGTACCATCTTCTAAACCGGCACTAAATAACCCGTGTATTGGATTTATATCAATAGAATTAACACCTCTTTCACTTTCCATATTAAAAGGCTTCATGAACCTACCTTGTTCTAAATTTAATCTGTAAATTTCATCACCTGAAGCGCCAACATATAAGTCACAAGAAACATCATTATAAGCTAATGACCTACCAAATTTAGGAATCCTTATTCTGTGTTGCATTTGACCCTTGATTTGAAACTCTAATGATCTATCGTTTTGTAAATGGATTGATTTTGTCCAATCATCAGAGAGAATTGTGAAGTCAACATTTTCAGTATTCGTATGTCTTTCAAACTTTAATGAAAGATTTGAAAATTCATAGACATGAATTTGTGGTTTATAAGTACCAGTAGCCATCGCATGTTGTCCATCTCTAGTTACTTTGATTTTATTGGAAGACTCACTGAATTCAAAATCTTGAATTAATTCAACTCTATTCTGATAATCAACGTCATTTTTTAAAGATCTCCTTCTTTTTCTTTCTAACCAATCTGGAAGTGATTTGGAAACATTGGTACCGGAAATTTGATACACGGAAATATCATTTGAGGATGCAGACTTTAAAACCATGTTGATTGGGTTCCGTTATTTTCTTTTGTTAATACAAAAGATCTAACACTAAATACATATATAAAAAATTAAATTAAGTAAAATTTTTTCATTTTCCCAAAAAAGAAAAACGAAAAATGCTTACGTAAACTTCCTCGGGTAATATGAAAGGTGAAAGGTGAAGGTGCTGAAATGTTCACTGCCGGTGTTTCTTTATGTGTTGACGACAATAGAGATATTTTGGCAGAGCAAGTAATGCATCTTTCAAACCTTACCAATCCAAAAAGTCCAGAGCTAGAAAAACCAGAATCTGCTCCTGTTTCGGGACAAATATCACTTCAATCAATGTTGAACTCAGAACCTGAATCTAGAACAGAATCAAATACTACAGGTACAAATGATGAGTTATCAACGGATGTTAAATCAGATTCTCAATCTAACAAAGATGATAGTGGCGATAATGAAGTTGTAGATTCCAATTTAAAGCAAAGATCTACTAGTGAATATCGTTCCCTTTATAACTATCTATTGGAAAAATTTAAAAATGTCAATCAAACAGCAAAAGTTTTGGATGATTTCGAGTTATACTTAAAGAATCTGGCAAAATACCAACAACTTCGAAATAATATGTTAATTGATTCATTAATTTTTCTCAATAAACATGAAAGCATAACACCAATGGATCCAACAAGTCATACAGAAATAATTCAAAAATTGAAATCTATACAGAAAAAGGCCCCAATAATGCATGATTTTCTTGGTAAATTGATGGAACTAGAAAGTTCTGAAAATGAAACTGATTCAAGATTAAATATTAATTCATTTCATAACTTATTGGGAATAAATGATTCATTATCAAGTGATTTAGCAGTACAAGAACAAAATACATATCCCGATCTATATCCTGGTAAATTTGATTCATTTGAATTGGTTAAGAAAAACCAACGTTATGAACATAATATTAAAACATTAACTGATTGGAAAAAGCAAATTAAGATTGATTGTAAAGAACCACTACCTATAACTGAAACTGAACCACCAACCAGAAAAAGGAAAGCTGGCTTTTCAAATGTTTCGTCACCGTTAGTTTCTGCAACAACTGATGTGAAAGCTGATCTTGCATCAAGCGATGAAATTCCAATTAAAAAAATTAAACTGTAAACAATAGATTCGGTATATATTTGAACTGCTGAATTATGACATTGTGTTTAACTGTTTTGTGTATATTAATAAGATTAAGTGTTAACGTTGTTGTATTTGGTACATTAAAGAAGTAATGCTACATACTTACATAAATAGAGTTCAGTTCAAACAGTTTATTCAATCACGACCATTTTTTTCTTAACTTTCTTTTTATGCTTCTTTTTAATTGTTTCCACAACAGGGACAGCTATTTTGATGGCACCAACCTTTTCTGGCTTCAAATGTTCTTCGGTTTCTTCCTGATATTCATCACCAACATTATATTCATTAGCAAATGATTCGGTATTTGGTTTGTTTGATGCTTCCAGTTTTAAATCTATGTTAGCCAAATTATTAGAATCTATCATAAATTGTAGTTTTTTAGTTGTTTTGACTGGTTCCTTAATTTGATCGTCTTCATAATCAATGGCAAGAACCTTTTCCTTTTTATACTTCTTAGGTTTCTTTTGTTTCTTTTTAATGTCAACTGCATTTGTTTCATTAGATTCTGGTACAAAATTATCAGCAACAGATATATAGTATGGATCATCAGCGTGGTTAATCTTCTTAACAGAAGCTTCTTCTTGTTCTTGATTTTCATCAAGTAAATCATCAATTACATTCTCATTGTCAACATCATCACCATCATCTGATTCACCTTCATCAGTTTCAAGATCCATATTTAAATCTTCAAGTGTTATTTTATTGTATAATTCCTGGAAATCTAACATGGCCTGTTCATCAATTGCTGATTCTAAATCTAAATCGATAGGTATTTGAACTTTCTGTTGAGTTTTTAGGCCAACTGGCTTAATTTTACTCGATAAAAATAAATGATTATAACCTTTAGTCAAAAACATAGGAGACTGCGCAAATTCTGAACCAGAGGATTTCAGATTATCAATTTCACTGGTAACCGATTCTCCAACAAGTTTTAAAATTTCAATAAATGATAGTGCACGTTCTTGAACTTCAAAATTTGGACTATTTTCGAAAATAATAAACCATGAAACTATTTTATCCGATAATGCTTTAACAAATTCAAACTGCGAAAGAGACCATTCGCCTTCCCCGTATGTATTGCAAAATTTACTGAACATTTTAGCAATTGATTGAATATACACTATTAATGTCTTGTCAAAATTCATATACCCTAACCTACGTAAGAAATTTTGTTCCATAATGATATCTAGAATTTCCATCAGAGAAAACTGACTTTCCTTTACAGATTCAGTAGCTGATTCATCATCAGATTCGGTATCTATTTCATCTTCATCCCGTAGATATACTTCATAACACTCACCAACAATCCAAATACAATTACTCAAACCATTTTTAAATAAAAGTAATTCTTCTTCTGGTTTTTTAGGAACACCTATTAAAGTCAAACACATGTTAACTAAATCTGGCCTTATACTTGGAACCCTTAGACTTATATCTATAAATTGTTCAGATATTAATTTGTCAACATTGGATAGTTTATTGACTGAGTTTAGTTTGAGAATATCATTCAAAACTCTTAGGTACCACCTAAAATGGGGAATGTTTTCATAATTATTCATTGAGCAAATTTCTATGATTTTATTAATTAATAAAATCTTATACTTATCAGAGACTATTACAGGTTGTTGCAATGATCCAATCATAAAAGTATGTTCATTATCATCATCTTGAGTCAATTTATTTATTTTATTGTTAATTTCTTGTAAATGATTTTGTTGTTCTTTAAACGGTAATAATTGGACCATTAATCTGGTTACAATTGTAACAATATTATTTTCACTGACTAAGGAATTGACAATTTCAAGTGAAGTTTCTCTAATTGTGATATCATTATCGTAGATAGATGTTAGAATAATTTTATCATATTTTTTGATTAAATCTTGATGAATTTTGCAAGTTTTAATAAATGCTAATAGACCGACGTATTTTAAATTTTGGTCGTTGCTTTCAAAAAACGTTAACAATTTTTCAGTAATTGCTTTGCCAGTCTTTATATCCTCAAGCGTAAGCATATTACCATTCAAAATTGCATTAATACATTCATAAGCTAAGGATAATGCCTTTGTAGATTGCATTAATTCCATTATTTCAGGTAAAAGCTTGTTCTTCAATCTTGGCTCAATTAATGAGAGTGATGAAAATAATTTAAGTAACCTAATAACCATCCAATTATTTTTCGATTCTTTCATCATCTTATAGAATCTTGGTGCAAGTTCAATATAATTGGATGGATTCATATGCGCTAATTCGCAAATGACATTAACAGTTGCAGAAACAACCGAAGAATCTGTGTCTTCTAACTTTTCAATAACCCTTTCATAATAAATTCTTAAAGCTTCTGGATTCTTTAAAAATATTTTGTAAATTGCTAACACTGCTTTCTTTCTAATTAATGGTCGTGAATGCGATAGTAACTTGGCAACATCATCACAAAGATCAAGGGCCAAATCTTTTGAAACAACAGCGGCAACTCCACTGATGGCTAAAGAAGCTTCCGCATAATTGCTTGAATTTAAGTCTTTTTTTAATAAGTTTGTCATTAGCATTAATGCGTCATCGTTATTTTGTCTTTGCAATATCTGGATTGCAGCTAAATAACCAATTCTCTTATGTTGAAATTTTTGAGATGCCATAACTTCCAAAATGCTAAAGGAACACCAACTCATATCAAACCCATACATTTCTAAATAAGCTAATTTCAAAATTGCAATTGATTTTAAATCCAAATCGACTGATTTTAGCTCAGTCTTACATTCTTGGGTTGATTTATCAAAGAATTCTTGGAGTTTTTCTTGATCATGATTTATTGCTCTAATTCCTTTAATCAGATCCTCTAAAGATTTTTCAAAGGATATTCCAAAAGGTCTCAACCTTTCTCTCATGTCCATTGTAGACATGCTGGTGGTATAGAGTGGAACGGGTGAATAGTTTTTCAGAATGCTCAAAAAAGAAGAATGAATGTGATGTGTTCAAGGTTAAACTGACTTTAACCAGCGAAGCGACAATTGTTAATGAACCACAAGTTCAAATCTGAGGTTATTCCTTAAATTCATCTGCCTTTCTGGTTTTTGTTTGAACTATCATCAGCTATCTTAGAAAGCAAGGTAGCTGCGTGGATGTTTCTTGTTGACTTTGGGTATAATGAGCGAAATAGATAGTGAAAATAGCTCTTTGGCCTCGTACACTATTGTTGACAGGGCCGGCGGCTTAGATGGTATTAAAAATAATAAGCATAACAGTAGTAATAATATGTTAGAGGGTAGTAGCAGGCAACTTGCTGATGGTGAACTGGAAGCTTACGTAGGTATTGAGGAGGAGGAAGAGGGTGATGATGATGATTATGAACTTAATAGAATAATCAGCACTTCCACAATCGAATCAAGACGCAATTCAACACAAGAAAAAGCACCTTTAATTCCTAATGAATCACGATTAAATGCAGTTGAATACTTAATGGGAAGCTTAAATGCAGCTATGGACTCTCTACAATTTGATAAATCCTTAGTTATACAATCGAAGATGGCAGGATATATCAATAACTCCACAAATGAGGTTTTAAGAACAATTGATGAATTAGAGATCGCACTACAAGAACATATTGAAAAGTATGAATTATTAAAAAAAGAGATAATACCTGAAATAGAGTCTAATCTTCGCAATGGTACAAAGATTGTGAAGAAACTAACTGAATATGTGAAAAACGAACACCCTGTAGAATATTCTAAGGGACGATCTAAAGTGTTGGAAAATCTCACAGAAGAAGAAGAGGGCTTGTTTAATTAATCAAAAATATGTGTATACGGTAAAATAACCTTTAAAGTTTGTAAAAACATCGTAAATTAGAAACTGACCAATTCATGGTGTCACGTGACTGTGTATATATTTATATTTTTTTATTTTGGAAATTTGTTGAAAGTTTACCTAAATTTTTTTAAGATTATAGCTAAGATGAAAAACCGAAAAAGGACACAACTTATTAAAAAGGATAAAGAAAGTCAGTAGCTTCTGTACTAATAAAAACTATAATTTCTATTTACTTATATAGTGCAGGTGTTAGTCTATTATTCCATGTTTATCCCATTTACAAACAAATATCCAATGCACAACAATAAAGTTGTCGCAGCTGACGTAATATTCAGTGACGAGCGGAGTAGTATACTATCATTTATTTGATTTTGTTAATCCAGGGAATTGCTCAGAACGGTTATGAAAGTTTGCTAATTTGAGTGATAAATATCTTCCAAGAAGTTTAGTACGTTGAGTAGTTTTGGATATGAATGCACTGAATACGAATACGGCGGAAGATAGAGCTGTTTTGATGGATTTCTATCAATTGAAAACTCTATCCCCAAATGATTATCAAAATGATACAGTTCAATCAAGTTTTAAACTGGATTTATCACAAGAAGATTTATCTAAAATTCCAAAAGAAGTGGTCAATCATTTATTGGGCGATAACATGAAGGATTTAAAATCTTTAAGCAACGATGAAAGACCAACAAGTGTTAAAAAACACGGGTTAAGTTCAGGCAAATCAAACCATTCTGATGCTTTAGGTTTTCACCAAAATATTCTAGATGAGTTAATTGATAAAGATATATTGGATGATACAAGAGACCCCCAATTAAATAAGTTTATGGTTGATTCTAAACTTTTTAACCCAAGATTATTTTTAAGTGTTATTCATAGTGATAAATCATTAAATGATTTAATAGCTGGTATAAAACATTTAGAAAATGATATAAATTCTAAGAAACCTTTACTACAACAATTAATTACAAATAACTTTGAAAAGACTTTAAGTAGTAAAAATTCATTAGATAGAGTTTACAATGACTTTTCAAGTTCTAATTTAGAAGATGAAATTAATGTTTTAAATCAAAACTTGGCTTCTTCAAACAATTCTGCGAACCAACTATTAAATCCTGTTTTAAATTTAATATCTAAGGAACAAGAATTAACAAATGCTTTATCCTTTATTAAAAAAAATAAATTCTTTTTAGATTTACCAAAGAAATTAAAATATTATATTGAAGAAGACGATTTTGACTCAGTTTTAAAAGAATATGAAAGAGGTTTCACATTTTTTCAACAACTTAAAGCTGAACAAAATAAGAACCCACTGTTTGATAAAATTTGGCTTAATGTGAAAAAGGTGATTGATGATTATAAAATTTCGATGTTTGACGATTTAAAGAAAATTCACATTGAGTTAATTAGTAGTAATTTTAAATCACAAATCCAATCTAAGAAGAAGAATTTTGTTGTTTTAATTCAAAGAATTATAGAATTAAATTCAAATGATATAAATCCAATTAAAGACTTTATCCGTTTTCAGTATGAGTATATTCTAGAAGATTTAGATAAAGGCTTAGCTAAAATCGATTATGCAAGATTATTTAGTGCTAGAAATTCAATTTTAAATGCTTACAATATTGACAAAGAAAATTCTACTAGTCCTAATCAACAAGCAAATTTAAAAGAAAATTTGTTGAATGCAACACTGTTACGTATGTATACAATATTGGGATCTTCATCGTTTAATGCTGATCAAATAAGTTTAAGTTATGATAAAATGGATTCCCCGTTGATTATTCAATTATGGAATTTTGTTTCTGATTATTGTTCTGATGTAACATATGAAGTTATTGGTAAAAAGATTTTACGGTTCGAGTCTATTGTTGAATTCTTTTTAACTGATTTCGACGATTTGCTTTCTACTAAAGCAAAAGCAAATACAAAGGTCAAGATTGATAAAAATGATTTGGAGGAGATGAGAAAGTACTTTGTTTCAATGATATCCAAGATTTGTTCAAGATTAGAATTTGTATTTTCAAGTACAACAGATGACTTAACAAATGCTTTAAAGCAATCTTTAGTGGAAGGTCCAAGGGCAAATTTTTCAAAAGTTGGTGCAAAGAATTTAGATGATTTACAGACATTTGGTTATATTCCACCAAATTCCAATTTAATTTCAACAATATTTTACTCCGCAAACTTTTATAGTGCAATTTCAAAAAAGTTATTAGAATTAGAAGATAAAGGCCATATCTTAACATCAAAGGATACAAATTCTACAATTCAATCAACAATTTTGTCAATTAATAAAAATATCATCAAAGGGTGTTTGGCTACATTAACAAATGATATTAGTAGAATAACATTAGTTGATAAAATGACTCCAAATGATACAATTGAAGGTGCCTCAAAATTGGTCACATTTTGTGAAAATTATTATAAATTATTTATTTCAAAATTACATGATATTTATGTTTTTGAAGATTTAGAATTGAAAAAATTAATTGAAGATAGATTTCTAAAATCTTTTGAAATTTTGGCTAATGGTATGATTAAAAATTTATCGAAAAGAGTAGAATCAGATCCAGAAAGATTAGATTACTATTACTTAATAACGCTATACAATTTAAGATACATCAAATTACGTGTTCTTCCATCTATTTTAAAATCTTTTGATTTGAATTTTAAGAATAATCTATCTGAAATAGAAGACTTGAAAATTTTTGAAATATTTGATAACCAGGAATCACAAATTTTCAACGAGTATATGAAAGAGCCAATTTCTTTTGTTGCCGATATAGTAAATACCGGATTGGCTAACTTGAGTCAAAATTCAGAAGGAATTACAGTTAGACATGCATCAGGTCAAATACCTAGTGTATCGGATTACATTTTAAAAGCCATTAATTATATTAACACATTAAAATCAAGGTTGGTTAATTATAAAATCAGAAAATCATTTTTATTGGATATTGAAACTGCTTTGATTAATTTGTTACAATTTAAATTAATCGATGGATTGAACATAAAGTTTACCCAGGACTCAGTTTATCAACTAGCTTTAGATATAAAGGTCTTAATTAAACTTATTAAGAATTATAATAAAAAATGTGTTAATGTCAATGTTGTTGACCTTAAGGGATTGGATACTGTTTACAAAAATATCGAAGGAAAAGTTGATGCCGCTTCTATTTCCAAGGATACCGACGCAAATATTACTTCAAATTATACACAGTTTGTATGTTTTATCGGAGAATAGCATTTTTTTCAATATGTAACATTCATGTAAAAATATTAGTAGAACTTTTTAGTGAATTATTATACATTTGGTTTTATAAAAATACAATTTATAGAAAAAAAATCTAGTTATTTAAGATGCTATCTGCAAGCTTATCAAGCTCAGATAACTCATCAATTTTCTTTTTGGCTCTAGCGTCATCTAAGAAAGATGTAGTGTTTCTACTATCTAATGTGGAAAAGTTATAATTTCTCAGCATCATCAAACTGTTATTATAACCTTTCATACCTAAGTTATTGTCCTGTTTTGCTAATATACTAATGTTACTGTCACTAGCATTAATTTGTAAATTATTTTTAGACGAATTCATTAATAAACTTAAATCCCTAGAACTTAAGTTACTTGAATATTTTCGTCTTTTTGATTTCGATGAAGCTATTACATCATGCAGGTAATTAATTCTCTTCTTAATAGAAGAAGATGTTGTTTTAGGTTTCAGCATCCCGCTTGATGATGAACAGACAGTAGCAGAATTAATAGATTCAGATCCCGTAGTATCTTTGTCAATAATGTTTATACTTTCACTTGTCCTAGTAAGTTCATTATTACTTCTGAGATACATTTTTTTCCAAACATTAGCTAAAATTTTATTGAAGCCAGATTGTAATTTTTGAAGAAGTGATAACCCATTGGTTGCAAGTAATAATGATGTATTCATTTTGAAAAAACCAACAGTGATTCTAGATGTTGATAGTTCTTCAAGTTTTAAAAGTTGTTTAATTTCATTGAATGACAAATTAATTTTAAAGGAATCAACATAAACAACAACAACAGAAAAACAAGATGATGATGAATATTCATTAAGATAACTTTTCAGTTTATGCAAAACTTTAGAATCTCTAATGAGGCATTTGACTAATGAGTATTTATCAGGTTTGTCAATTCCTTCAATTGTACCAACTTGAATAATGACAGAAGAAATATTTTTGAAATACTCCTTTGTATCAAAACTATCAGGAAGCATACCGAATCTTAAAATATAGCCATTTGAACCATTTATTTTAATATTTGTTGATGAATTTTTCATGCCCAGCTGATTTAATAACCATTCTGAAGCAATACTTCTGGAAGACCTTAATATAATTGAACCATTTAAATCATAACTTGGATTTGCGTCATTAAAGGTTTTTGAAAGATCAGATTTAATAAGGTTAAACTTAGCTGGTTTTACAATTGCTGATTTTTGTATAATTGGAACTTTCGGAAGAACAACGGAAGAAACAACGCCATTATTAAATTTTGCAATTTCTGTTTTTTTAGCTTTAAGTACCTGATTTTTTTGATATACTTTCTTTGCTTTTCTTATCAAACCTTGAATCACGCGCAATTTAAGATTCTTATGATATACATAGTTAGCTCTACCTTCTTGTGCAGCCAAATAAATTTGTTCCTTCATAAACGCAGTGAATAATTCGTCAGTCATTTTTTTTACCAAATTTGTTTTTTGTTTCTCCTTTCTTCTTTGGACTTCTTTGTCTAACTGTTCTTGAACAATTTTACCTGCTAGTTCTTTAACAGATTTTACTACCATCTCATCAACAATTTTTGAGGCTTCATTATTGAATAATAAATTATCAACTAATTTATTTGGAAGTGGAAGAGGTGGTTGAATGACAATAGGTTCAGAAACTGGTGCTTCTGGTTTAGTTCCAACATCACGAGCTTCTGTTTCATTGATAGGTACATTTTTAGAGTTTTTGGCAGAGTTAGCAAAAATGTTCTTTGGAGGTGTCTGGAGGGAGCCAGGCAAAACTGTAGTTGAGGAAATTGGTACTAAGTTTCCAAAAGTTTTCTCTGCAGTAGTAGTTTTGTTTGGAATTTCTAAAGAGTTCTCATTCTCAAAAAAATTCGTCTCTAAATTATTTGTTGGATTTGAAAGCAGATTAGTTGATGGTAAAACTGACTGACCAGAAGTATTGTTATTAGAAGCTGAAAACAAGTTATTACTGATGCCACTAATATTACCACCATTATTTGCAAATGGTAATGTTGCATTAGATACTGTGCTTAATGTTGAAACTTTAGGTTGTGAAAGTTTCATGTTATTTTCTCTTAAAACTTTTTCAACGTTTTCACTATTTTGTTTCCCTGCTTTAAAACTTTCTCTTGCAACTTCTTCCAAAGCTTGTGGCCTTTTTAAATTCAAATCCGTGTTTATTATACCACTATTAATTATTGCAGACATTGTCATACCGTTAATCATATTGTCAATCCCTTTAGTATATGCCTGCTTTTGCGATAATTTAAAAGCTGATTTCAATTCTGTAACATTAACCCGAATAGTATTTGTTTCTGTATCATTATAAACTGGCAAGGCATATATTTTACAAGTTGCTAGTAATTGGTCAACATCATTATACCCTAGCATGGAAACCAATTCGTAGGCAGATGGCATTTTTTTTGATTTTGGATGATAAAATCTACTCATTGCTCTTATGGCATTATACCTGATTTCATTAAAATGTATTTCGGCTATTGATGCTAATAAAAATGGTGTTTTATTTTTATCTAAAACCATCTTGAAAAATTCAGTAAAAAGGTTTAAATTTCCTAATCCTTCAAATACTAAATTTCTTAACATCATTGCTCGTTGCACAAACTGATTGTCTAATATATAATTTGGTAACGATTGTAAATATCTGTCTAATTCAGCATCTTTAATCTTTGAAATAAGCTCGTA
This sequence comes from Pichia phayaonensis, assembly GCA_030558305.1. NCBI lineage: Eukaryota > Fungi > Ascomycota > Pichiomycetes > Pichiales > Pichiaceae > Pichia > Pichia phayaonensis. Next base: position 90,726 of record JAJMSE010000022.1, read on the forward strand.
TGCTCTAAATTCAGGTTCGTTTGGACAAAATCCACCTCTAGATCTAACATCGTCATACATATGAGTCAATGTTTGTAGTGAGTTATTAAATTGTTCAACTTCTTGTTGTTGTTGATAATCGGGATCATTTGCGCCTGCCATCACATGCAATGATAAAATATGGATACGACAAATTTTTTCATGACAGTCAATCGATTCAAAACCAGAGTAATTATTTTGGAATGTAAAATCTTGTCTAATAGATCTTGTTCTATCCCAAATAAAGGATTGCGATTCAGGCAAATGTGGAAGTAAATTTTCAATAATATGATTTAATGATTTTTGTAGAACATCTGGAGATCTAACATCAGATGGTAATGAAGGTGCTTGACCTGAAGGTCTCATAAAAGTTTTCAACGCCAAGTGTCTAGAAATTTTGTTTGTACTTGGGTCTTTCTCCCATTTAGATACTTGGTTTTTATAAACTCTCTCTACTCTTTCATATGTTGGACACATATCTTCACAACTACCTCTGAAAACAATTGCGTCATCTAGTGACTTTTTGGCATTCTCTTTATCAACTAAATTTAATTTCTCCATCATATTTCTTTCAATTTTTCTATGTTCTTGGAATTCCTCAAATAATAACTGTGGTTCACCTGAAAATGAAGCTTCTCTATTCAGCAGCATTTGTTGATTTTTAATATCCCATTCATTTTTCGTGAATGTGCTCATATCAAATAAAACATTTTCTTTTAAAAGATATTTTGGAACTACGTGGTTTTTCTGTGGTATCTTTTGAAATCCATAAGATTCAGGATTTCTTAGTAGGCTTCCATAATATTTAATTTCAAAACTATTTTTGTCAGATTTTGCAGGATGATGCCTTGTTGTAGTTGATTGTGATGGTATAGTTGTCGACGAGATTGGTGGTCGTGATGTTGCAGGTGCTATCATAGATGACTTTTTCAGGCCAGTTGATTTAATTGGAATATTTTTTCTTCTGATGGGTTTTGAGCTTCCAGTATTTATATTTGTGTTCCTGTTACCATAGCCATTATTATTATTATCGTTGTTGTTATTGTTATGTTCATTACGATTGAACCTATTGGGTGCACGTTGATCGACCCTACCTCGGGTTTTCGTTCGAGTATTTATCCCATGACTATTTCCTGAAACATTTCTATTATTATTTCCATCATTAAAACTTGATTTTCTATTACCATAATTGTTAGAATTGTTATTAGATTGTCGGTTATTGTTGGTTCTATTGAAACTTTGTGAACTTGAATTTGAATTATTATTTGACATATGTTGATTTTGACGATTGGATTGGAAACGATTCACACCAGTAAAATTTTCGCCAATGTTGGGTTTGTTTTTATTCATCACCGTTTACCCAGAACCGTCAATTTCTGGTTAAGTTATATAGTAAATTTATTTATTGATAAACGGTTACGAGACGTAGTCAAGTTCAACAAAGAATGTCCTTCATCGACAGTCGCTCACATGAAATTGAAATTTTGTTTTTATACCGGAATTGATTAATCATTTATGCTACACGAGACTTTTTATTCTATAAAGGTGGTCGTCATATAAATATCACTGACGATATAAGTTGACAAAGTAAAAAATAAAATCAAAAAAGAACAATTTTATATTTCTTCTAGAATATTCAGTAAATGCTTCAAAAATACCAGTAAACCATTTAAATCTCCATTTAGTATTAATTTCAGAATTATGAAGTAAATCATCCACATACACCGTGTCAGCACAATACTTAGCCATAATGACAAAAGTTCTTTCTTGCCCTAAAGGATTCTGTAAACAAGCATCTAAATGTCTAACTAAATCATTTGTTTTGAGAATTAATAAAACGATTTTTGGAACTGTGGCAAGTAAAGACATTAAATTCAAAACCATACCATCCTCCAGCATTGCTACTTTCATATTGTTAATCTCGTTTTCATTTCTTTCACTTTCCAAATCTCCATTCATAGCATGTTCAAAGTCACGTCCTGTAATTGCGGCTGCAAAAATTGGGAATTGTTTATCATCAATTTTTGCAAATTTTTTACCATAAACTTTCATTTCATTTTGCTTTTTATCAATTAAAGCCAACCAAAATTTCGCATAATCAACTTTCATTTGGTTTGGAATTGTACGATATAAACCATGGTCATATAGAATGATTTCAAAGTTATGTCCATTCTTTGGCTCTTCTAGATATCTAATCGCAATATTACCATGGTGTGGATCACAATGAACAAAACCCGATTTGAAAATCATATTATTAAAAATATGAGCTAAACACCCTGAAACTTCACTTCTTGAGATTTTATGTTCGTCGATGTATTTTAAATTATCTAGTCTTGCACCACCCACAAACTCCATAACTAAAATTTTTGGAAGTGCTGTGTAAACTTCAGGAATTCTAAGCGCAGTCAACTTAAGGTAATCTTGAAAATAATCATGTGTCTTTCTTGCATTTTTTGCTTCATATCTAAAGTCAAGTTCCACAAAAATTGATTCTTGCATTTCATCACCTAACCAAGTAAGAGGATAATCAGGGAAAACTTTATACATCATATCAAAAACAAATTTCGTTAATGCAACATCTAGGGGAACAAATTTTGATAATGAAGGATGTTGGAGCTTAACTGCAACTTCTTGACCATTTTCTCTTAATGTTGCTTTATGAACCTGTGCAAGTGATGCAACGCCAATTGGTTTAGTTTCAAAATGAGAAAAGTATTCGTCAAAATTTTTACCAGTATCTAGTTCAAACATTTCAATTATATCTTCCAGTGTTGATTCAGGACATTCACTTTGTAAACAAATCATTGTCTCCGTCCACTCAAAAGGTAAAAGGTATGTCATTGCAGATATATGCTGGCCTAACTTAATATAAATACCACCATTTTTACGGAGTGCTTGTAGAGTAATCTCAGCTGCCTTTTGATGGGTTTTTGATAAATCTTTAAGATAATCTTCTTCATTGTCATATTTCCAATTTAATGTCATAAGATATAATCCAAAACAACGGTTCATTGCAACTGTAACAACACCAACTCTTTCGAGAATCGATAGTATGTTGACTGTGGATTCTCTAAAATCTGGACTAATAATTAGACCACCGATAAATAATGCAGCTAACCCACCACCGATATAGTGACCCACCATTGGCTTTTGCTTTGGTTCATGTTGCTGTTTTCTATCAGAAGAAGAGGAGCTGTATCTTGTATTTAAGAAGAATTGTCTATTTATCTTTTTATATATATTATGATTATTTTGTGGTATAGTTCTATTCGAACTTGAAATAAATGTACGTTGGAACCTTTTTGAATTTAAGATACTCTTATGCTGGAATACTTTTTTCGAGAATGATCCCAAAATACCTGTTGTTCTTGAAGTGACAAATTTCATTGTAATTCGAACAAAGTATAGAGGGTATATTTATTTCTAATTCAGAACCAACTATGCAGTAACGTGACCTCATGGAAGAAGCTCAGAATTCAAAGTTATTCGATATTCATGTTAATTCGCTGAGAAAGCCAAACTTCAAAAGTCAAATTTCCCCTTAATAAAAAATGCAGTTCTAGACCAAAATTATAAAAAGGTTAATTAAACATATTATAAATTGTACGATCGACAAATTGATCGGCTTGTTCACCAGGCTTACCAATACTTGTAATAAATGCAGAATCAGGTGTTAATTCGTCAGCAAGAGGATTATTCATTGGCCAAGTAATAGTTGTACTTGGAGCAGTGTTTTCGATAACAGCTTTCATATCATTCTCAATATATGGCGATGGAGTTGCACAGGTAATTGTTTGTTTCTTTAAAAATTCATCCCTCCAAAACATATCTTCTTCCATTGGCTTAGTCCATGCATCTATTGGCAATATATTATTAATTTCTAAATCAAAATCAAATAGTGTTGATGATGCGCCAAGACTGTTCCCACCAAAATTTGGAGTTGGGAATGATCCAGTATCAATTCCACCGACAGGTAAATCAACATTATTTGGATTAGGATAGGCAATTGGGGTAGGTGAATCTTCAATCACTGCAAGATTTGAATTTGGATTTGGATTTGGATTTGGATTTGGATTTGGATTGTTAGATGGTGTTGAGCCTATATTAAGGTTCTCCTTACCTCCCGTCGTTGAAACTAAATTGTTTACAAGTCTTTCTTTGATTTTTCTGAAGGTCACACTTTCAGATCCACCAAGCTTATAATTCTCATAATTAATTAACTCCGAGAATTCAAGTAAGTCATTTTCAGTCATATCTTCCATGTAATTATATAGATGCATCAAAGAATTAAAAATAAACTTTTTACTTCTGATTAATTCAACAATGCATGTGTGAGCCTTCAATAATTTCCAGGAGTGAAAATGCCTTTTGGATAATATCTTTAAACATGATAAATAACTACTAGTTGAATCTGAAATTTGTTTGCAAATATTAATCAAAAGTCTATTCTTACCAGAAGTATCAGAATATCCACCATTTTTTTCAATCATTATAGTTGCACTAACGTAAGTTGATAATATACTAACCCAACCTTTGTGGACCGCCGGCAATGCAGTTTCTGCAATAACCATATCATAACCAATACCAAAATATTTATAGGCATTAATACTATAAGAATTAAAGTTTGTGAATAAATATAACCATTGGAATAAACTCTTTTCTTTAAAAAATTTTGCAGCTTGAAAATTTTGTAATTTTTGATAGTAAACATATAATTGTTGATAAATTGAAGCCAGTAAACCAATACCCGAACAAAATATTGATACATCCCATAATTTACAAACTTTATAATCCTCTTTGAATTCTTCTCTTTCAAGTATAGTTTTTGCATCCCCAAATGTATCAGTAATTAATTTTTCAAAATCAATAACTTTCCCAAGTAACACTCTTATATTTGGCTCTTTTTTAAATGTACATAAATAATCTGCAATATCAATCATAATCAAATCAAATTTATAATATAGCTTGATTTTATTAATAATAATTCTTTCTAAATCATAATCATCTATATTTGAAGATTCTTTATCAAATATTGGTAATTGGGTGTCTGAAAACTGAGTACTAACATTTTTGCTTGTACCGAAAGAAATATAAATTCTCGTATCCATAGCAATTAATCGAAACCATATTTTTCTCCACAAATTACCCAGCTTGCCCTTACTCACAAGCAAATCAAATTTGCTTGGATCTCTATTTAAACCAATTGAAATACCCATTTGAATCAACATTGAAATAAAAATTTGTGAATCAGCCGTTGCACCATCAGCCAATCCATTTATATTCTCATATTCTTTCATTAATAAGGCAAACTGAAAGACTGGTAATGCACATTTCCTTAGTAATTTAAATTGATTTAAGCATAATTGTGCAATATTTACAATATTTGTATTAATAGGATTATTTAATAAATACAATTCATCTGGGGTCCTGATAATTGATTGGTCTTTAACTTCATCATTGATTATTAGAGATTCTTCAGAAAGCTTTAAAACAAATAAAAGTGTACCCAAAGTGGCAAAATCTAACCTTTTATTAACATTGAGAAATTTAAGTTCTTCTTCGTTATTAATATCTTTCAAATGATCACCACCAATTAAGTTTTCTATATCCAATAAGAATGATGATTGGTCAAGATATGGTACGATTGGGTAAACACGTTTAAAGAACTGTTGAATCGATAGCCATATAATTTTCCTATTAGGTAAAACATTTAAAATCTTGCTTAGAACAGCACGTTCGTTACATGTAAATGATGGATTTATTCTACTTTCATTAATATTGTCATTAATAGCCTCAATTACTTTGATGGGTAAATCATTATTAACTCCTTTACTATCGTCATTATTATTTGCTTTAATATCATCAATATTAAGTTTATTATTGTTATTATTATTATTATTAATGTTATTATTAGCATTTTTACAGCTAATAGCAGTAGTTGACTCTTTTAGTCCACTAACTATGTTTAAAGGTTTAACATCATCATGACCTAAATATTGTAAATGTCTGTGTTGATGTTGTGAATCAGTTTTTTCCTTTGGAATTTCAAATAAAGCCTTTGTCTTATTTCGTATAACTTCGTCTCTGATTGGTCTGACTAATGGATCCTTTAAAATAAGTGAAATCCATGCCAACGGACCAAAGTTATTAACTCTTGCAAATTTATACATCATCGGCTCGAAACCTTCATGAAAACTGATTATTTCATTTTCTTTTATACCTAATGCATTGAATAGTCTTTGATTTGCATTTGAATCTATTGTTCGAATCAAATTATACGAATTGGAAGCTGAAAGTGAAGTTTTATTTGAATTTGGTGTTGAATTGGATTTATTGGGACCAAACTTATTTGAATTCAAAACTTTATTGTTTTGTTCATTTTGTTGTTCATTATTTAATATACAACTTAAATAACTAAATTTATTAAAATCATTTAAATTTTTAAAATTCGAAGGTTTGTTATGTTCAAACTCAGAATCTTTTAAGGTATGTACAAGATTTGGCATTTTTGATTTATTTATATCTTTTAATGAATTCGGAATTGTTGGTAACAATACGGATGTATGATTAACATTGGCGCTTTTGCTATTTAGATAGAGTAAAGAATTCGGTAAATCCAGCATGTTTGCTTGTAGTGGCAACATATTAGACGGGGGATTTAAATTTAAACTCGATTGGTTTTTTGACTTTAAAACATTTGTAGTACTTCGTAAATCAGACGAGACTTCAACAACATTACATTGGAAAGAATCATTTTGTAACAGTTTTTCACCTGAAGCATGGCCACTATTATCAATATTTTCAGTATTTTGATACAGGGAAGGTGTAATATTATAACTGGTACTATTGTTATCATGGACGTTCATGTTTTTACTATTTGAATTTGTCCATGTGGGCTCAGAATATTGACATTGACTAGTACTATTGGATCTAATACAAGAATCACAGAATGGTCTTCCACGATCACACTGTAATGAAAAACATCAAAAAGTAATCTGGCTGTTAGTATTGCGGAATAAAAAAAGATTATACTGATAGTTATATGAATATTTTATCATAGAATTGAATATATAAATAATTATTGTTCCCATTTTGAACACATACCTTTATCTTTCTCTTTCTGCAAACAGTACATGATAGGGTCATTCTATTTCTTCTAGATTTTGGCTTATTAACTTTATTCTTGATTTCATCATTTTTATTGTTACTTTCATTATTATTTGATTTCAATGTAGTAATATTAGAGTATGAATGTTTTAAATCTTGATAATTCATATTTTCATCCCGTGTTGTTTTAACGGTCATGCCAAGAAATTGATAAAAGCACAAAAATTTATAGATGAAAAGGGTTCAATAGTAACCGCACGGTACAGAACAAGTATGAAAGTGCCTGTCCATAACCGGTGTTTGGAGTTAGCTCCGCGATTTAGTAATCGAAGTTTTCTTTTGCGTAGGGTTTTTGATAGCCGGACATGAGAAGTGCCGATATGACTAATAGGTGGGAGTAATATGAGTAAAATGAATAATTTAAAGTTTTTAAGTAATGTACAAAATTAGAAAATATTTACAAGATAGATCAGTTCATGCATGAATATCTAACATTTTCGAAATACCAGATACATGCGTATATATATAAAGGTTCAAGAACTTAGAAAAAATTCCAGTCTCCAAGTCCATTACCATCATTACCATTATTATTATCGGTCCCTGAGTTATTCACAACATTATTACCAATGTCAAAACCATAAACCAAATTATCCCCAGGTGCAGTACCGGAATTAAAATCAACATTAGTAAAATCAATTTCATTTAATGAATTATACAATTCATTGCCCTTATTACCACCTGAATTATTATTGCTATGGTTGTTTTCATAATTCAAGTTTAAAAATTGGGTGGTCGATGATGATGATGGTAATTGATTATTCAAATCACTGTTGTTTCGTAAATTGTATAAACCTGAATTGAACATTAAGTTCACTATTTCTCCGTTACCATCACCATTACCAACAGTACCAGTACCAGCAACGGTATCAGTTTGTAAACCACCAGTGGCCCGAACTGCATTGTTTATATTCATATCATTATTATTTAATAACATTTCACTGGTTAAACCTCTATGCAATCCCAACATGCTTGTATTGTTTACACTTTCCATGACTAAACTACCAATATCATTTAAAAATTGATCATTGAATAATTCTGTTAATTCATCATTATTGAAATTATGGAGAACTGTAGGGTCGTTGCTTATATTCATATTATTATTATTTGTAGTTGTCGTCGTAGTTGATGAAGAAATTGATAATCTTGGTGTATTCATTAAATTCATGTTAATATTATTATTGTTAGCATTATCATAATTCAAGTCGCTTTCCATACTAGCAAATAGAGATCCTGAAAATGGATTGCTATTTAAAACTTCAGAATTACTAATTAATGGATTGAAATTAATTTCTTTTGGATTGTTGTTGTTGTTGTCGTTATAATCAGTGACTGGTGGTAATTTTGATGTACCAAATGCGATTTCGAATGCCGATTTGCTATGTGGTTGGAGAGCTTCAGTACCTTGATGTTCGTGTTTAATGTTTTGTTGAGGTTCTTGTTTAATATGTCGTTGGTGTTCTTGTTTAATATGTCGTTGGGGCGGATGTTGTTGATGTTGATGTTGAAGTTGTTGAAGTTGAGGTTGTGGAGCTTGTTGTTGTTTTCGATGTTGTTGTGGTTGTTGCTGTTGTTGTTGTTGTCGCTGTTGTTGATGTTGTTGTTGCTGTTGATGTTGATGTCGATGTTGTTGTTGTTGCTGTTGATGTTGTTGATGTTCTAATTGTTGCGGTTGTGGTTGCTGTTGTTGTTGAGTTTCATCCTTTTGGTCGATACTCATATTTTTAAAATTCAATTTGAATAACTTTTCAGAGTTTGTTAAAATATTGTAGAAAAATTTAACTAATCTTTTTAATATGTAAGCATAGTAATAATATTTTGTTAGAAATTCTAATTTTTCAATGAATAATTCCAAATAATTGAATAATCTTTTCAATAAATCGTTCAAGTTAATTTTATTTTTTTTCAAAATTTCAATTATAACTGGCGAATTTTGCTGAATTCTTAAAACTAAAGAGATCAAAAATTCATAAGATCTATGATTTAAAATCAACAAATATGGTATGATTAATAAATTTCTTGAATTTTCATGACTTTCATTGGCATTAGAACCATTATTATTATTAGGACCATCAGCATTATTAGTAGTGCTGTTCTTATTGTTATCGATTAATCTCAAAAATAATTTAAAATTTTCGATTGAAACTAATAAACAATTTTCAAAGAATTTTTCAATATATTGTCTTTGTATTTCAATTTTCTCAAAAGTTGAATTTTTTTGGTTTAGTAGTTTACTAAATTTATGTTCATGATTTAAAAATAATAAATAATTTAATGAGAAAATCATATTTTTAACAATTAAATAAACTTTCAATCTCATAATTTTAATTTGAATTGTATATTTTTTAACCCAAACAGTTGAATTTCTTGCTCTAAATGGATTAACAATTTCTTTATCACTTAAAATTAAATCAATACCAAAACCAAATTTAGAATTATCAACAACAATTTCATTTAATTTACTTAATATATTTTCTAAATCTTTTGAACTTGCAGGTTTATCAACACTAAATAATAGTTTCATACCTTTAAAGATCCATCTATAAGAATTGATTGATTCTCTAAAATTTTGAACAATACATAATTCACGTTGTAGAACCTTACCATTTTCAAAAGAATTTTCTAATATACCTTGTTCAATACCACCAGGTAATCGACAATCCCAAGATCTATTGTTATCAGCAAATGTCGGATCGATTTCGATTTCTATTGGCAAATTTTTATGATAATCACTTAAACTGAAATTCGTTTCAATTGTTAGAAAAATTAATCCATACCATAACTTCCTCCATAAATGTCTTTGTTTAAACAATTTTGAAATTTTTAATTTATTATCGTTTGAATTTGGGTAAAAATTTTTGAAGTTTAAAGGATCTCTATTTAATCCAATTGTATAAGCCAATTGAACCAACATTGAAATGAAATTGGATGAATTCATATTAGGTGATTCATTTGATAAATCTCCTGGTAAATCATTTATGTTACAATTGTTGTTTTTCGTATAAGAATCATCAGTATCGAAGCCATCTTCTGGTGATATGGTTGAATAAATTTTCAAAAATAATCCAATTTGAAATATAATTATTGATGGTTTTGACATTACTTTAGAATTTGTGAAAATTTCTTTGACTAAGTCAATTAATACAAAAGAAATAAAATTTTCGGGTTTCATTAAAATTAATTCATTTTGTGTTAAAGACGAAGATTTTTCTGTTGGTAATGTCAACCAACTTAATCTTATTATAATCAGACATAAACAAAGTGTTAGAAAATCATCACAATATTGAAAACCGATTGATAATTTTATTCGTTGATTAGTTACATCATTTAGTTTCAAAATGGTATTTATTTTTGCTTTGAATTCATATTCATCAATATATGGTAAATTAATATATAATTTATCAAAAAATCTTTCAATTAACAATAATACAACCTTTTTATTTGGTAAATACTGTTCAACAATATTAATGATTTGTTTTGTATTATTATAATTAATTAATTTGATATTCAATGAAGATTTCAGTTTTTTGTTACTATTATGGTTATTATTATTAGATGATGCAAATGTTGGAGGTGTTCCAGTATCATTTAGTTTTCTTTTACTATTTTGTCTTGATTCAGGTTTCATTGCAATTGGCACGAAATTATTTAATTTTTCATTATCTTGGGGTTTAATTTCAGACATTGGAGTACTAGGACCTGATGGTATAACCGGTGCACCTTTTGATTTTGCAGGTGATGAAGCTGCAAAGGATCTTTTCTTACCTAAGGGCGTTGGAGGATTAGGTGAATCACGTAATGAGCTTAAGTTCATTTTGGATAGTTTTTCTCTGAATAAGGCCTTACCATCATTAAGTATTAGGGGACATGCAGTTGAAGATTTTGAATCTGATATTGCTAATTCCTCATATAGGTCGTTTGTATTCACAATTGGACATTTTGGTGTTGTTGATTTAGGAGTCCCGGACGGGCCATTTACAGTAGTTGCAAGGGCGGTTGCGGTAGTTGGAGTTGCTAGATTGTTACCAATTGGACAAACACCTATGACACCAGTCACAGGACAGACATTTGGCAGTTTTGAATTTGAAGAAGATGATGTACCAGTTGAAATTTCAATTTCATTAGATGCTGTAGATTGTAAACTTAATGAATTTTCTAAAAATTTCTTCAACTTACTTGTGTGTTGAGTATAAACAGAATTTGTATTATTATTATTGTTATTACGATTGTTGTTGTTTCTACTATCCATAACATTCTTATTCTTTATACTACTGTTGCCATTACTAATTGATTTGTTGTTGTTGTAGTTTTTATTATAACGAGAAATATCCATATGTTTTGAATTATAGTAGTATTCATATTGCTGTCTCAATTTCAAAATCTTCAACCATAAATCATTCAAATATATATCATTTTTGACTATAAACATCCAAGAAAATATTGAAATTTGATAAGTAATGGGTATATTAAACTTGTTGTTTTTCGGAGAGATAAACAATATATTTGAGTTGAATATTGCATCAAACGAATCATCATCATTATCAGGTTTGATTTTTACTGTTGATTGATTTGTGGTTGTGGTTGTGTTTGTGTTTTTGGTATTCGATGATGTTGTGCTCGTTGCTGTCAACATTTTCCTTTTCAAATCACTATTTTCAGATTCCAAACTTTTAATTTTATTTTTCAGTAGATCAAGATCCTTTTGCAATTGCAAATTGATCGTAGTTACAGCATTTGCATTGTCTATATTGGCTGGGGTATTGGTGTTATCATCATTATCAATAGGAGCTTGTGGGAAATCTTTTTCATTAGGTAACGGTTGTGCCCATTTAGGTTCTAGATAATGACACAGATGTTGAACGTTATTCTTTATACAGTTTAGACATTGCGGTTTCTGTTTGTCACATTTCACCTTACGTCTCCGACAAATGACACATGAGATCGGGACTCTGTTCCTTTTGCGGGGTTTCTTGTCGGGCATGGTTTGATACGGACACAAAGAATAAGGTGCTATCCTTTTCAACCTATAGCCGATATTATTCTGTATTGTATACCGAAAATAAGCAATATTCAATATTCAGTATATTTTATTTTTCCAGTATTCTATAAGTGCAATATTCATGTTTGAAAAATGGACATCAGCCACCCTCGGACATACCGGCATTCCCATTCCCAATATCAGGCACACGCCCACGTCCTTGCGCACTCCCGCCGCCCTCTTCTTGCTCGCCCTCCATCAGTCTTTCAACGCACCGCTCCTGGTCGAACCCGTTCAAAATCTCCACTGCCATTTCCGCCCATTTACCACCCACGCCCACGCCCACCGCGTCCCGCAAGTTTTCCCAGCAGAGCTTCATTTCCTCCGCCCGCCATTCTTGCCCAGCCCTGGCGGCAATTCCGGCCCAGTCCACCGCCGTCCCCTGAATCGTCCGGCCAACCTCCTGTACCACCCACCGTTGCAATCCGCTGCCCATACCGGCCACCTTCTCTGCCACCAGTGCTTGCTGCAACCGACCTTCCTCCTTGCCCCATTTGTACCGGCACTGGATTCTCGACCGCGTACCGCCCATGGCCTCGCTCACCGCCCCCCAGTCGATCCCCCCGTCCCCACCAGCCTGGTCCCGCAGCGCCTGCACAACCTCCCGCAAACGCTGCTCCTCGCCCGCCGTCCACCGGTTCACTCTCCGCGCGTCCCCACACTTCACGTAGTTCCTCCACCGATCCCGACAATCTTCTGGCATTCTCCCCAGCGCCGCCCCCACCGCCTTCCAGCGCCGCCCACAACTGTCTGCCAGCGCCCGCAACTGCTCGTCCTCCTCCGCAGTCCACGTCCCCCGCTTGGCAAACCCATGGTACGTCCTTCGCACGTGTTTGTATAGCGAGCTGCGTGTTCTGGTGGGCAGCACTTGGCCCAACACCTCCCAGAACCCATCCTTGACTCGGCCTCCGCCCCACACGCGCCCCACAAACTGTTCGTGCGTCAACCCTGCGATTTTCTCGTACTCCCGCACAAACTCATCGATGGCCTGCGACTCCGCAGGACTGAACCCACGCCCGCCGCCCTCCTGGCCTGCCATTGCCGCCCGTCCTTTGGCAACCGCCCCAGCAAACGTCTCCCTCGCATCGCCGACCCCCACAACCAATCCCACACCGCCTTCGCGTTTCACCCGTTTCCCCCCACCACCTGCTCTTTTGTCGTTTTTCCCCACCGCTACGACCGCAGCCGCCGCGGCCGCAGCAGCTGCAGCAGCAGCTGCTGCAATCACTTGGTTATCATGATCTTCATCTTCGTCATCTTCATTAACCCCTTCTTCCTTGGCTAATGCTGGATCAATGTTACCCTTTTTCTCAAGCTCTGCTATTTCTGCCTCAATTACCGTTTCATTCTCCTCCCTTTTCAATTTCTTCCCCTGCTCATCAACAACTCCCGTAAAATGGGCAGCTGTAGTCTGCGGGAACACATAGCCTCCTTCAACTTCAACGCCCACCTCCACTTCTTCATTAACATCCCCCTCAACTTCATCGTTTAAGAAGCCCGATGTCCATTGTTGAAATTCCAATCGTGACATTTCTTCATCTTCAATGTTGGAATTAGAATACTGTCTCTTTTTACTATTGATGGTATTAATATTGCCCCCAATATCACTAATGATATTGTCGATTTCTTGGATGTTGGAAATATTTGTAATCTCTTGGATGTTGGGTATGTTACTGATATCAACATCAACCACGTCATCTTCATCTTCATCTTCATCTTCGACCCCTTCTTTTACGCCATCGTTTCTAGTTATGTTTGATATATCTTCAATGTTAAATCCTCTACTACCATCCACATCTTCTGGATGTGTTTGTTTTACATCACTCATAATGATAATTGTAAACTTCTGAAACTTTTTTGTGGAGGCTTAACTTCTTCTAATCTTATCTTCTCCTTAAACCGGGTAAAAAAGTTAGATGTTTATAAACCGGGTAAAAAATAAAACCTATGTTGAAATCTGGAAATTTTAGTTTTTCGAAATTTTCTCCTTTTTTATTAAAAAAAATGAGTAGAGCTAGAATGAGAGAGACACAATTAATCAACTATCACTAAACTTGCATCGCGCTTTGCAGTTGCTGGAAGTCTATAGATGTCATATAAACTGGATTGAGTTGCCATAACCGTTTAACTTTAATCTATTGTAGTTTAACTAACTGTATGATTGATTGATTATATTTTTAAATTTTGTATATAAAAATTATAAAAACTATTTAAAATAAATTAAATTAAAACTAAATTAAAGTTAATTTAAAATTTAAAATTTATCAAAACCTTTAGATTTACCAGTTGCACTTGAGACCTTTAAAACGTTGAATCTAACGGTCTTGGATAATGGTCTACATTGACCAACAGTAACATAATCACCTTCTTGGACTCTGAAAGCTGGGGAAACGTGAGCAGCTAAGTTCTTATGTCTTTTTTCGTATCTATTATACTTTGGAATATAGTGTAAATATTCTCTTCTAATAATGATAGTTCTGTGCATTTTGGTGGAAACAACGACACCTGATAAAATCTTACCTCTGATGGAAACATCTCCAACGAATGGACATTTCTTGTCAATGTAAGTACCTTCAATTGCGGATTTTGGGGTCTTGAAACCTAAACCAACTTCCTTATACCATCTCTTGGTTCTTCTGGTAGCCTTAGCTTTTGGGTTAGTGAAGATATGTGGTTGCTAAAATAAAAAAAAATATGAGTGTAAATGGACAAATCATGTTAGTATTTTTTGTCAAATAATTTCTAATTTATGGTTTTTTTATTAAATGTTTATGGATGTTGTTATATGTTAAGAATGGTTCATTTATTGGATATTCTAAATAATAGATGGATGTTTTCAAAATCTCTTTGAATGATGTTTATTTTCAGTATGTTCAATTTTCTAATTAAATTATAATCAAATTGAATATTTCGACAATACAGTAATTCATTTGTTCCTTCCTTCATTAAATAATTCAGTTCACTCACTTTCATTTATCAATAATTTCATATTTCTCTAACATTGTAACATTTCTACAATTTAACATTTCAACATTTCAACATTTCATAATTTGTCAATAAGTTCAATAATACATACCTTTTGGAAAGCCTTTTCAGATTGAACAGTTAATTCAGTGGTCATCGTTTAGTCTGATATTAAATCTTATCTTAAAATAAAAGTAAAACAAAATAGAATTTCTTTAAATTAGCAAAAATTTCAATATTCTTCAAAATCAAAATCCAATCCCTCACTCATTCACACATTCAACACTATTCCTCACTCTACTGAATTTTTTCCCCTTTTTGTGACTGCGTTTTAATTTTTTTGAATACTGTAAGGTGTGAGGGTGCGACAAAAGAATCAAAAAAACTTAAAACTCTAAAGAGTATAAACCCTGTGTTAGTACACGTGACAGTATCAGAATAATCTTACAATGTAAGTATATCAGGTTCATTTTACATATATATATGCATAAACATATACTAAATTAAAAACTTCAAATTATTACCCTTTTCATCACCAACTAATCTCTTCAATTCATCCTCATTGATGAACTTCATATCTGTAAAATCAAATCCTGGTACAACAACTTCACTAACCCATAAACAATCTTCATCACTCTCATCACCAATTAAATAACAACCTTTATAAACACCAGGTTCAACAACCCATTGTGTACGTTCTCCTTTTTCAATATCAAATCCAACGGTAAATGTTTCGATTTGTCCGTTTTGATGCACCAGGATGTACTTACCTCGTCCCTTTTGTAATATATGAATGGTACGTGAATTTATGTTTGTATGGAATCTACCGATGGGTGATTCACATGACATTAAAAAATGAATTAATGATGATTGATTTCTAACATCGTAATCTTCTTTACTATCATCATTTTCACCTTTTGATTTCTTAATCTTATATGTTTCCTTTGATCTGTCAGTTTCTTTAAAATATCCACCATTTGGATGTTTGTCAAGACCTAAATCTTTTGCCAATTTTGAAATATTGTCGGATTCTTTATTAATATTCTTCTTTGAGTATTGTGGTTCTCTAATTTCACTCATTGTGTGGGTGTGTATGTTTAGATAAAAATATTTAAAGATGCTGGATATGCATGTTTTAATTTTAATTTTCATGTAGATTTCGATTTTCCATTTTTTTTGAATTTTTCTAACATTGTTAATCGTTAATATGTTGTTCATATGATTGTGATTAACTATAGCATACGAGTATCCTTACATTCACAAAGCACTGGCATTTTCATAATTAGCTGTGTCTCTTTTAATCAGTCTAGTTTTATTAATCAGTGTTTAAAAATAATAAGGGTATAAAGTAAAATTTATAATTTATAAAAACAAAAACGTATAATTTACTTATGGTGTTAATTTCTTAATCTTTGCACCACCAGTAGACCAAGAATGGAAAATATCAATAAATTCATTATTTTCATGTAATTGAACGATATCATCTGCACCACCTCTTGATTTTCCATCAATTATGAAGTTCGGTACTGTAAATCTACCAGTTTGTTCACCAATATGTTGTTGTAACTCTTCACCGTTTTCATGAGTATCTAATTCAATAATGATTGGTTCAGGTGAGATATGGTATTCAGTCTTCAATAAATGCTTTAATTTCTTGGAGAATGGACAATACGATTTTGAAAATATAACAACTGGTGATTTACTTAAAATTTTGTTATATTCTTGCTTCGCATTGAATGATGTTCCTTTATCCTTAGAAACACCATTCTTTTCAGCATTTTCTTGTGCTTTCATTGCCAGATTTTGAGGAGTTGAATCTTTTGCAACACCGGCAGTTGATTTACCAGATGTTTTCTTTTCATCAATTTCTTTATCGTGAATTTCCTTTTGTTCAACAGTTCCTAAACCTTTATCTGCAGTTATACCATTTGATGATCCGGTTAATAAATCATCTTCATCATCAACATCTTTTCCGTTTGCTAATTTTACTTCTTGTGTTTGAATTTGCTTTCCCTTTGAATTTGTTTCTTCATTTGTCAATTTATCATGTGCCTTTTTGGAACTTGGATCACCTGCAATTAGTGGAATTTTCTTAGTGTCATTGTCTAATTCTGCTTCTCTAACTTTGGCTTCATCAATTAATCCTTGCTTGGTCTTAACTAAATTATTACTGTTGGCAACCTTTTTAGTTGCTAATTTAGCATCTCCTTTATCTTGCTTAACTTCCGCTACATCCTTAGCTAAATCCAAGCTTGGAACACTGGCTTTAGTTTTAGAACCACCTGGGATTTGAACACCTGAGTCACCTTCAAATTTAGAAGCATTAGGAATAACAATTTCTTTAGTGTGTGGACTCGATGATGTATAGAATATGAAAAATATGGTTAGCAATGCAGCAGCTGCTGTTAAGAGCATTCTATTTTTTCTTGGATTCATAACGACACCCATTATGATTGATTTTCAGATAGGTTTTATCTGTTAAGTTAGGAGAAGAAAAGAGAAACAAAGAAACGAACAAAGAAAGAGAGTGAGATTGAAAGTAAAAACAAAGGAAAAGGATAAACCCAAGTTTATCATGACCATCGAATTTTCTCAACTGGTGATCGAATTTGGCGCCCGGAATTTAAAATTAGGAAAATCACCCGCAGAACATCTAAAACTAATGCAGAATAAAGTAAGGCATAAATTCGCCCCCTCGCATTACGCCGTGCTGTTTATGGTAGGCTCTCTGGAGTGTTACGCGTAGAACTACGAAACTGTTGTTGATATGTATAAAAGTCGAGATAAAGTGTGTGGTGTAAGTGAAATGATAATAAAAAGCTAATAAATAAGTCATGCAGTCAATCAGTTATAATTTCTGCATATAACATTCTTTTAAGATCAATTATTTCCAATTGATCTTTGAATTCATCAAAGAAGAAAAAGTCATTCGGAATAGGTTCCGATTCAATCTCCGTATTCGGATCTCGAAATTCATGAACATAGGGATGTGCTAGACAATCTTCAATGGACATTCTCTTTGCAGGGTTAAATGTTAACGTTCTTTCAATAAAATCAATAGCAGCCGGGTCTGACTTCCTGAATATTTTTTTCATTGGAATTTTACGTTGTGATTTTGTATGTGATCTAATGTAATCCTTTGCTCTTTGTAATTTTATACATTCCATATCTTCTGCACTTGGTGATCCTAAGACTTCGAAAATAAGTAATAACTGATGTCTATAATCCTTACCTGGGAATAAAGGTTCTCTAAGTATCATTTCAGCTAATATACAACCAATGGACCAAATATCAATCGCTTTGGAATATTGTGCTAAGGATAACATAATTTCAGGTGCTCTGTACCATCTAGTTGCAACATATTCAGTCAAAAATGTGCTTTTATCCTTTGTCACATCATTTTCAAATCTTGCTAAACCAAAATCACAAATTTTCAAATCACATTTTTCATTAACTAATAGATTTGCAGGTTTTAAATCTCTATGAATTATACCTGCACTATGCAAATATTTAACACCTTTTAATAGTTGGTATAACATATAAATCATATGATTATTACTTAATTCATGGGTTCTAATAACAGTATGTAAGTCTGCATCCATATATTCCTGAACCAAATAAACTTCGTTGAAATTTTCAAAACTAGTAGGTTTTTGAATGTCTAAAATTCTAATAATATTTGGATGATTAAACCTTTTCAAAAATTTAACTTCCCTTAAAGTTCTAAGACAAAACAGATCTCTTTCAAATGGTTCTATTTTCTTAATTGCAACGACATCATCACTATTATATCTATGACCAACGGCAACCACTCCATAAGCCCCTTGTCCAATGACACTCATCACCTTATAATCTCTGATATTGAACACATAGTTTTGTTTCTGCATGGTATGGTTGTACAACAACAAAACCAAACGTACAAGGACAAGAAATAAAAAATCTGATATATTCTCTCTTTTATAACATCTCCACAGCACCCGAAACCATTCCCCAATCGCCCAGGCTTTCTGGTGACAATATACAATGCAGAAATGTTGTTTCAGATTCTAAGGTGAGAAATATTTCTGTTTTAAAATGCACTGCCAGGGTTTGGAAGGAGGCTCAACTGCTCCATTCCATTTTTCAATTTTCCCTCATTTTTCTCGTTCCGCCCTTTTTTAAAAATCTCATCTCGTTCCGCTGTTATAAAGTTATTGAAATAGCTACAATAATCATAATTACTGTAAATACTGTTTGTGCTTTCCTGGGAAAATCACAGTAATGGCACAAAATAAACACGTAACTGCACTCATTACAGGTACCTCGGGTAATTTGGGTATCAATATTGCAAAGAGACTAATTTGCGAAGTACCAAAGGATACAAGACTTACAATTATTGTCACATCACGTACATTAGCAAATGCAAATAAAACGATTAGTGAACTTAATGAATATAACCTCCAAGAAGTCAAAAGAGAAGCAATTTTAGATTTCGACTATTCCTTATTTGATTTTACTGATATGGTGTCTATATTATCCGCAGTTTATGAATTAAGTAAAAACCATGATAATTTAAACTATATTTATCTTAATGCAGCACAAGGTGTCTATGATGGAATTGATTGGTGGGGTGCAACAGTTGAATGTTGTTCGAATCCAATTAAAGGTGTCACTTATCCTACCTACAAAATCCAAAAAGTTGGTGTCAAATCAAAAGATGATTTAGGTTTAGTCTTTCAAGCAAATGTTTTCGGTCCATATTATTTTATACATAAACTAATCGAATATAAATTATTTAATAAATCAAGTGATAATAAGATTATCTGGATTTCAAGTGTTATGTCAAAACCTTCATATTTATCACTCAACGATTTACAATTATTGAAATCACGTGAAAGTTATGAAGGTTCGAAAAGATTAATCGATTTACTTCACTTATCAACTTACGAAAAATTGCTTTCAAATTATAATGTCAAACAATATGTAACACATCCTGGAATTTTAACGAGTTTTTCATTTTTCCAATATTTAAATCCAATAACTTATTATGGTATGTTATTTTTGTTTTATTTAGCTAGATTCTTAGGTTCTCCTTGGCATAACATTCATGGTTGGATTGCAGCAAACTCTCAAATTTATACTTCATTATGTATATCACCAGATGATTTACAAAATATTAAATATGGTAGTGCATGCAATTGGAAAGGTAACGAATACATAAAGATTGAAGAAATTGACCCAACGGGTAAAGATGATGTTTTAAAGTATTTTGACAATTTAGTTGATGAATGGGATGAAAAACTTAAAGACCAAATCATTAGAACGAGGGATAATAGATCCTAAAGTTTATGTAATCGATAGTAAATGCCTTTTTTCCTTTTTTTGAATAAAAATTATATAAAAAAGAGAAAGATAGACAAAGTATTATGTAAACATGTAAAAGGACACAAAAAAACAAAAACAGAATTATTTAGTTACACAAATTGAAACATTAGAGTCTATACCTTTAAAGACATTAATGATCCAACAAAGGTTAAAATCAATCTAGATCTGACTTCATTGATGTCTTCAGGAACTAACCAAATTAATGCGCCTAATTTTCTTGCAATTGAAATTGCTAATCTAGCATTTGCATACTTATCATCATCGGTTTGACCAGGTGTAACTAAATCATAGTCAACATAACCTGGTTTAATACCGTTTAAGACATCTAAAAGGAATATACTTGTAGTCAAAGATGGATCATTAAATGATCTAATCTTAGAAGTTTTACCACCTTTTGCAACCATTGAATTTGCCCAGTGAAGTATATCTAAATCAGAAACTTCCTTACCATTGATAGATAATGATGATAAAGTGTTATTGATATTTCTTCTCATTAATTGCCAGACTAATCCTAATGTTAAGATCTTGTTACCATCAGTTATATCTGAACCTTCAATACCAACCAAGGAAAATTTATTTGCTTTACCAATTTCAACACAATAATTTGTATTTTCTAAAGCTTTGAATCTTGATAATTCATTACCATTAGCTGGCCTCTTATTTATATGTCTTGAATCAACACTACCTGGCATGACTTTATTATAAGCTTCAAGTAAAATATTACCATCTTTTAAATCTTCAAATAATGAGACAACTGGTGGATTAACTTCAAGTGAATTCAACCATAATGTGAAAACTCTTGCTTCTCTTTCACCTTCTGCATCGAATTCTTCAATTTCAGGTTTTTCTTCTTCAGCAATTGGTGCCAAACCCGGATGAGTATTAAATAAATGTGCAACAAACGCTAAATTTAATTTTGGATTACCAGCAACTAAAGCTTTTGGTGTTAAATATTTTCTACAACCTAATTTGTCCGCATTTTTTAAAACTTCTTCGGCCCTTGTTAATAAATCATTAACTTGTAATGGAGCTTTAGAACATAAATCTGGTGCTAATTGGTTTAATAAAATTGTATAGTTTGAACCATCTGCAACATCACCTGAAAAATTCTTAACCCTTTTATCCCAATTTGCAGCCTTCAAATGATAATTAAACCATCTTAATAAGATTTGTTCTGGTGGTAATCTTAAAAATTGTTCTAAAGTTTCATCATCTTCCAATAGTCTGTATAATTCAGGATGTAATTTAATATCAATTTTACTTAATAAACCCCTTCTAATGATTTGCCATATAAGACCTAAAATTAAATGTTCCTTACCATCAATAATATCTTCAGAATGGACATTAACAACAACACAACCAATGGCCTTGGCAGAATTTAAGACAATATTTGCGTTTTCTAATAATTTGAAATTATTCAGTGGTTTACCATTTTTGGATAAATTCAAAACTCTTGTATCAATGGTATCTGGAACTGAATCATTAATCAATGATGATAAAACCAAACCATCGGTACATTCATCAAATAATTGGAAAGTATCTAAATCGAATGGAACTCTATTACCAACTAATGCATCACCTGCTAAAACAGAATTAATATGTCTTGTAAATTCGGTACGTTCTTCATCATCGATTGTGTGCATTGTTCTACCTGAACCAAGAACAACTTTTGCTTTGTTACGAACAAAAGTTTCATTAGTGTTGTCGGAACCTGGTATTTGAAACGAAGCAGAAGATGCAGCCGGTTTTGATCCAACATTTGATTTCATTTCCTTTAATTTTGCATTTAATTCAACAAAGTCTTCTAATTCAACATGTCCTGATGCATCAACTGACACATTCTTTAAAGCCTCCCTAACTTCATCATATGAAGCCTTACCACTTTTGGAAACACTTTCAATGACTTCCTTTTTATCAGCCCATCCATTTTCATCAATATCAATATTTCTAAAGTCTTCGATTAATCCAAATAATTCAGATTGATCTAAAATTGGGAATTTTTTCTAAAATAATCAAAAAAAAAGAGTAAACGTGTAAGAGTAATAAATAATGTTAGTATTTCAATTCTAGAAAAAAAGTGACTCAATTGAATATTTATAAATAACATACTTGTAGCTTAATCACGTTCATTGCTGGTCTGATGTTCGTCAAATATGTGTGAACAAACTGTATTTTTAGAAAACAACATATTGCAGCAAGGAACTTGAGTCTTTAAATCAACGCTTTATTCGCCACCAGCCACCTTTCGGAATGAAAATAAGTTTCAAACCTCGCTGCATCATTAAGTTAAATCTTGGAGAATCACCAAGCGGAGACATATTAATAATAATATACACACTTACAAACACCATTATATAAGTTACCTATCTATGATTCAGAACAAATTTGTCTTCTTCTTGTAATACCTCTTTAACCCGTCGACATACAAGCGCACTAAGAAACTTAGGATCAAAATTTTGTTGTTGCTTATCAGCAAGGGTATGTTGATTTACTAGCTCTTGTCTATAATCACGCTGTAATTCTTTCAAACTTGTTTCAAATTCGTCATTCATCAATTCCCATAAGTCCAGTTCTTCTGGCTCTAGATGATCAAGAAAAGCTCCTGAATTACTGAAGGTTTGAGGCAAATCTGAATTTCTCAGTTTCTTTTGAATTAGCTGTTCCTTTGTTGCCGGCTTTAGCGCATTCTTCATTAAATATATTCGTCTTTCAACTGTAGTGATACCAGATGGATTGTTCATATCTGGATTTTCATAACCCAATAAAGATTTTGTTTCATTTTTTGCTAGTTGTGGGATCTGAATAATTATTTCGTCATTTTGACTGTTGCCTTTATGATCATGATCATCACCATCATCAATGAATTTAGAAAAATACATTTTGGACGTCATTTCTGCTTGTTCAAAAGCTTTAACTTTTGAAAAGCGGATTGGATGATTTGAACTAAAAGTCTTATAATCATATTCATTTATATCGTCATTTGTGTTATTGTTAATTATCAAACTATCAGTTTTACTTAAAAATGATATATCCGAATTTTCGCTTGTTTCAGCAACTGGAGAGCATGCATTATAGTTTAAAATATGGTCTTTTTTTTTGTCGCTGGTGTTGCTGTGGGTATTGTGATTGGTATTGTTTATTATATTACTTGAATTAGACAGTATATTTCGTATTTTATTATTACGTACTTTCAGATTTAAAGTAGGGGTTTTGATTTCATTATTAGTTGGTGGTTGTGAATGCCTCTTCTTTGTCGGTGCCTTTTTAATACTGTCCAAATATGAAAAACTTGTATTATCACTACCTTGTGTAATTGGTAATGAGGATGCATTATGTTGTTTTAAGTATGTACTATATGTTAGTTCTTCTTGTGGGTATGTGTTGCTAGTGTTATTGCCGTTGTTATTGTTGTTGTTGTTGTTGTTATCGTTGTTGTTAATAGTAGCACCATTATAAGTATTTGTGGAATCATTATATGGGCTATGTGAGGTTTCTTTGATGTCATCTTTTGAATCATCTCTATTATGATGAAAATGAGAATGAGACATTCTCGAGGTAATCGAATGAAACAGTTTCCTTTTGCTTTCGGACCTTTGGCTCATCCTCGGCATATGACTATGTATCTGTTTGTGTAGCTACTTGGGTAATAAAACAGAGGCGAGGGAGGGATAGAAATGATTATTCTTGCCTTTTGATGTGTTATCTAGTTAGAATTGAAGATTCGGTTTTCCCTTCTCGCATTGAAATAAAACAAAAAATAAAAAAAATAAAAAAATAAAAAAAAAATAAAAATATATAGTATCACATACAAAATTTACATAAAAGAGCAATTTTCGTATTTCATATTTCAACCTGCTCTGTTGTAGAGCTGGAATTGTGAACGTCATTTCACAATGGTGAGGTGTGCAAAACGCCACGCATGCACCGAACGCAACGGGACCTTCCGCCCAGATGCGGCTATGGAACCCAAGATCGATATCCTATCCTACCCTATCATATTCTATCCTATCTCTCCCACTGTGCACCCGCCCCCCATTCGACAATGGCCAGCAGCCAATAGGCACCCACGCCGGTGGCCAGACGCGGAATTGCGTTTTTCCGCGCTGAGTTTCTGCCAGCGCCCGAACGAGCAATAAACAAACAAACAAAACAACAACACCGTCAGGCGAAAACACAACAAACGGGGAGCTGCCAATTCGCTGCGCTGCGTTTTCTATGGCGTATTGCCTTTTCCAAATTTCGCTTTTTCCACTTTTCCAACTTTTCATTTCCCATTTTGTATTCCATAGTTTATAATCGCTCAATCTAATATAATTCCACCTCTTCTTCCTCTTTTATTCTGCATTTCTTTTTTCCTTTCTTTATTTCTTTCTCTTCTCTTCTTTTCTCTTTTTCCAACAACTATTCACATCACAAAATGTTCCCAGCAGGTGTTATCGTCGTTTTCTGTTTACTTTTCATCATTGCATGTACTGTCTTCTCCCTTTTCATGATCAAGAAGTTCAAGCACTAAGCTAACAGCTAATATTTTTCTGCTGCTAGAACAGCGATTCCGACATTCACTCTCGTTACTCAATTCAATTACTTAATATTTAACTTATTAACTCTATAACTTATATAGGTGTCTAATCTAATAATAATTAATTCCATATAATTAATTTGTTAATTTATAAAAAAAAACAATAATTTATTCCGCATCCATTACCTAATACCGATAATAATAATAATAATAACGATAATAATAATATTTCAAGAGCAGCCATTTAGAGAAATGATGGTTACGTAGCCCTGTTCGCTTTCCGGTCCCATACACACCCGTACACCCCTCACCTCCATTTCAATCTCGCGAACATGTTTTTTTGTTAAAAATTTCCATTTTCATCCAATTTTTCCTTTTGTAAAATTTCCCAATTCAATAACAACAATAGTTACCCTTTATAGAATAATATTCTCAACCAGTAACAAAAATGTCTGATATTCAAAAATTAGAGTCAAATCATCAACAAATTCAACAACAACAATCAATTATCCAGAACAGTGGTAATAACGATTTGGAATTAGACGATGATGAAATTGATGATAAGTCAAGCACTCCATCAGGTGCAAAACGTGAACGTCGTAAGATTGAAATTAAATTTATTCAAGACAAATCTAGAAGACATATAACATTCTCCAAACGTAAAGCTGGTATTATGAAAAAGGCTTATGAATTATCTGTTCTTACAGGTACTCAAGTTTTATTATTAGTCGTTTCTGAAACTGGTTTAGTTTACACTTTTACAACTCCAAAACTGCAACCTTTGGTCACAAAAGCTGAAGGTAAAAATTTAATTCAAGCTTGTCTTAATGCAAGTGATGAACAACCAGCTGAAGATGATGAACAACAAGCAGCTCATGCTCAAGCTCAAGCTCAAGCTCATGCTCAAGCACAGGCTCAAGCTCAAGCTCAAGCGCAAGCACAACAACACGTCGCACCAGGCCAACAACAACAAACATTACCACAACAATCCAACGCTAATACACCAACAAATAATGCACAATATCAACAACAAAACCAAGATATGCATTACGCAAACCAACAAGGTTACAATAATTTAAACAATAATTATAATATTGGAAATGATCAACAAAATTTTAACTATGGTGATGCAACAGGTTTCCAATAAATCATAACTTGAATCGTTGATATGTATATTTTACTTCATTTTACTTTATTGTGTTCAGTTACACTTCATTTTACTTTATTTGAACCATTTGTTATCTTCCTTTCTCTTTTCTTTTTGTTATCTTTTTTTTTCATCTATTAGTGTCGAATTTATCAATCTATTTAGTTATTAAACATTTAAACATCTAACTATTTATTTATCAAAAATTCTTTGATCATTCTTTGTAATGTTGATTCACCATTAACATTTAAACCATCTTCCTTCAGTTTTTTATATCTTTCAATAGCATCTTCATAAAACTTCGAATCAACCAATCCGTTTTCAAACTTACTTTTAATCATTGCCATTGTCAAATCCGAATCAAATTCAGGATGTCCTTGAAATGTCAATAACTTACCACCCTTAAAACCTTGAATATTACATTTATCAGAAGATCCAAAAGTTGAAATATTAAATTTTTCTAAAACGTCTAAATTTTCAGCATACACAATATCTCTATGCATTTCGGAAATAACAAACGTATCCTCACCATTCTTGACTATGGTATTACCCATTTCCCAACCTAATGGATTAACACCCGTTTTTAAACCAATTGACCTAGCTATAATTTGATGACCAAAACAAATACCTAAAAGTTTAACATTATAACCACCCGTGATTACATTACTAAGATATTGGATCAGTTTATTATTAAAAGGATTGTCTAAATACGAATCTTTTCTTGATCCAGTAAGATAAATCGTATCGAATTCAGCAGCGTTTGGTAATTCTCCCTTACGTACATAATCAAATTTTTCAAGTTTAAACCATAACG
Source organism: Pichia phayaonensis (assembly GCA_030558305.1). Lineage (NCBI taxonomy): Eukaryota > Fungi > Ascomycota > Pichiomycetes > Pichiales > Pichiaceae > Pichia > Pichia phayaonensis. The sequence continues at coordinate 117,754 of JAJMSE010000022.1, forward strand.
ATAAAGACGACGTACTCGGGGTTAATATTTTGGATATTAATTCCATACCTAGATCTGCAAAATCCTTATCATCTTTAGTTTGGAAATCGTCTAATAAAATAAATGCAATTTTCATGAACGTTTTCTTAATTGATAGTCTTAGTATACTACTTTTCAATCTGGTGATTTGATAAAAAAAAAATAATGACTCAATCTAATCTGAAAATCAACCGACTCCACTGTTTTTTTTTTTTTGTGATTTTCTTCCCTTTGATCAGGTTTCGAGACTTCCCGATTATCTATAAATTAATATGCGAGTCCCCCCAAGTTTCATCTAATCCGATATTTTCAACAAAGTATTGGACCTTCTTTCATTAATCAACATCACACATAATGAATCTCGATTTACCAAAGGATCAAACATACGAACAAAAACCAAATGAAGAAAAATTGGTCTTTGCACCGGAAACTTACCAATATACATTATATACACTTAAAGAATCTGATTTGAAACAATCACCAATTGAACAATTCAATGGATGGTTTAAAGAAGCTTGTGAGTCAGGAGTTGAAGATATTCCCGAAGCTGTTGTTTTTTCAACTGCTTCATTACCAAGTGGTAGAATTTCTTCAAGGGTTGTGTTATTAAAAGAATTAGACACCAGAGGATTTTTAATTTTCTCTAATTGGGATACTTCAAAGAAAGAACGTGATTTTCAAACTAATAAATATGCAAGTTTAACATTTTTATGGAAAAAATTCCAAAGACAAGTTAGAGTTGAAGGTATAATTGAAAAATTATCATATGAAGAAAGTCAAGAATATTATAATGTTAGACCAAGAGGTAGTAAAATTGGTGCTTGGGCATCACCTCAAAGTAGTATATTAACTGATAGAAAAGAATTGGATGCTATTGTTTCTGAAAAGGAAAAAGAATTTAAACATTTAGGTGATGACGAAATTAAATGTCCACCAAAATGGGGTGGTATTAGAATTGTACCATTGGAAGTTGAATTTTGGCAAGGTAGATCAAGTAGATTACATGATAGATTAACTTATCGTAGGGATGATATAAATTCCGATAAGTGGGAAATCAGTAGACTGGCGCCATGATCGGTTATAAGCTTAAGTTATTTTTTTTCTAGCTAGTTAATCCATTTATTTATTTAATACATATATATATCTATTAAATTCTATTTAAAATTTTGCAACGACCTTAGCAAATTCAGCACCTTGGATGTTAGCAATCTTTAATTCTAATGCAGATGGTTGTCTTGCACCAGTTGGACCTGCAATAGTACCTGCACCCCATGGTGAACCACCGTGAACTTCTTCTAAGTTGGTTAATTCTGGGAATGCAGTTGCATAACCTAATGGAACATAGATCATACCATGGTGAGCTAAGGTAGATAAGAAGTTGACAACGGTCATTTCATTACCACCACCGGTACCAGTGGAAACGAAAACACCAGCTGGTTTGTGGTATAAACCACCATTTTGCCATAAACCACCAGTAGAGTCAATGAATGCTTTCATTTGAGCTGGTAATGAACCAAATCTGGTTGGAGTACCGAAAATAACACCATCTGCTTGTTCTAAAGTTGCTGGAGTAGCAATTGGATAATCTGGTTTAGCTGGTGCATGCATCTTAGCTAAAACGTCCTCAGGTAAAGTTTCTGCGACTTGGTAAATAGTTGCCTTGTTACCAGTGGATTCGATACCCTTCTTAACTTCTTCTGCAAGGGTAGCAACATGGTGGTACATGGAGTAAATAACAATTGCGATATTAGCCATAGTGATTGATTTTTGGGGGGTATGTATGTGAGTTGGGTTGTTGTGTGATGATAAGAAGGAAATATCGACAATTGAAAAAAAAAACAGAGGGAGACAGGGCCGACTTTATATGAAGGGGGCTCAAGACGATTAGTAAAAATAATACAGGTCCTTAGTAAGCGCGTGCTTAGTCAATTGTGAGAAGAATTGAAATGCGAAAAAAACGTCTAACGTGAAAACGTTACCGTGATTATTAAACGGTGGTGGTCGGGCGTATCGCTCTGTGGCTGCACAATGGCAGTGAAATAGAATGAAGGGGATAAGCATACAGCCGGTGATAGTAGATATGTGCCACACAAACTCGAAATTAGACAGTTTTAAAACGATTTAGGTAATAATATTAGGTCTAAGTTAAGTAGCTATAAAAATATATAAAAGTACATCTAATCAAATATTTTTTTGAAAAATCTCTTGATGACGTTAGGTTTCTTAGAAGAAACGGATGCAGAAACAGGAATGGAAGCTGGAGTAGCAGAACCTTTAGCAGAAGTTGTAGCACGTGTAGAAACAGAAGCAGTAGTAGAATCAGCAACTGGCTTGATTGCTGGCTTGGTTTCCTTCTTACCAGTTAATTTAACAACAGCCTTTGCAAATTCAGCACCTTGAATATTTGCGATTTTTAATTCTAATTCAAGCGTTTTTGGATCTGTTTCATCGTTACGACCTGCAACTGTACCTGCACCCCAAGGAGTACAACCATGAACACCATCTAAATTGGTTAATTCACCGAAAGCAGTTGCATAACCTAATGGAACATAAAGCATACCATGGTGAGCGAAAGTTGATAATATACTGAAATGTGTGGTTTCTTTACCATTAGCAGAATTAGTTGAAGCGAAAACAGCTGCTGGTTTGTGGTATAAACCACCATTTTGCCATAAACCACCAGTAGAGTCAATGAATGCTTTCATTTGAGCTGGTAATGAACCAAATCTAGTTGGGACACCGAAAATAACACCATCTGCTTCAAGTAAATTTTCTGGAGTTGCAATTGGGTAATCTGGTTTAGATGGTGCACTCATTTTGGTCAAAACGTCTTCAGGTAAAGTTTCTGCGACTTGGTAAATAGTTGCCTTGTTACCAGTAGATTCGATACCCTTCTTAACATCTTCTGCAAGGGTAGCAACATGGTGGTACATGGAATAAATGACGATTGCAATGTTAGCCATGGTGATAAATACTAGTGATTGTAGTTAGCTGAAAATCCAAGATCATGAAAAAAGAAAGATAGGGAAGCCAAGATACGACATGGTATTTATTGCATTTGTCAAGCCATGTCAAATTAATGAAAATAAATGCATCCACAATAGAAGAAATAGCTTACAAATTTGGTGATGAGAAATTGAAATTTTCTTAGTCAGCTCGACATTTCACTATCTCCGAGCTTTTTGTATTTTACTCAGTTTCTCACTCAGTTTCTCCGTGTTAATACAGTTTTCTTCCCTTTGTGAACTCTACAATATTTCAAACAGAATTTTTCGATTTTGAGCCCCTTCGTATTCACCGGTTCAATAAATGGAGCCATTTCATCAATTATCCATTGAGATTTTAATCTAAATAAGTAATCAAATCTCGATTTCGGCGTATTATAGGTAGCTAATCGATCAATTGTCAGATATTTGATCGTTGTTGATGAATTACTATCATCTTTGATAGTATAAGAAATTCCATTTAAAATTTTATTAATTTCAAAATTTGGTAAATAATTGATTGGTAAGTTCAATCTAATTTGGATTAATAAATCGTCCAACAATATTGTTCCTTCATTCCTTAGGATATCTAAGGTTAAAAATTTGATTACTTTATTGTGATCTAATGTATATTTATTGAATTTAATGGTTGTGTTTAAAAATTCATCATTTGCTGGTTTGTGATCAGCAGTTTTTTCTCCAATATTCACAAATTTAAGTGAAATTGTAACTATTATTCGTTTGATTAAATGGTTTGGAGATAATCTTAATTTCTGCAACGCTTTCACCTGGGAAAGATTAATAATTTTGATCAAATCATTAAATTCGAACGCATTATCAATTGTATACCCCAATTCTAAAATGGAAATTAGGATTAAATTGAGAATGACTAGAATAACCGAATTATCAAATTTCAATAGTTTATCATAATTTGGAATTATAATTAAGTTGATTATCAGATTTTCAAATTCTTGAACAGAGAGTGTGAAGTTTTCATTAAAGTTAAGAATCAAAGATTTATTAATTTGATGTAAATCATAAATATTTGCACATTCATTATTCAAATCTTGAGGATTTATAAACGAGTCATTGATTTGATCGATTGATTTAACAATTTCCAAATTTTCAAAGTTTTCTGTACATTCAATATGTTGGTTATCTTTATCAATAATTAAATAATTTTGAAAATTTAAATAGTTTGTATCACCTTTTAATAACATCAAACAATTTGAATGATTTTGTTGTCTTAATTTGAAAGTTGAATTTGGGGTGATGAAGTAAGGAGAATCGGACACTTGTTTTGATTTGAACTGATATTTAAACTGTTCTGAAATATCATATTTTAGGAATAAATTTTCAATATTAGAATCTTGTTTCTTTGATTTGATTTCTTCGACTAAGTTATTTGATAGTTTAACTAAATGGAAAGTTGAAGCTTTACGAACTGGGGGTTTATTGCTTGGATTGAGTACCGAATATAAATCCATCGTTTAAGGATATTGTAAATTATATATATATATATATATGAGTATGTATATACGTAGTATTTATACTTTTATGAAAAAAAAAAATACACACACGTGAATTTTTCAACTTCACTAACAAACATCATCTGTCACCATCCAATTTGAAAACCAAAAAAAAAAACACATTACGCGTTTATGCTTTTCTTGAAGATTTCTTAACTGCTGGGGTGGTGGTGGTGGTAGCTGCTGCATCAGTAGCATCCTTCTTAACTTGTTTCTTTGAACCCTTCTTTAAGTAAACGGAAATGTAGAAGGAAATGAATAAGAAAAGATAAGAAGTAATGATAACATAACCGTAGAATGCAGCTTGTTGAGTACCATAACAATCACCTAAATGAGGTAAGATACCATCAAAGTAAACATTTGCATAGTAAGTGTAAGTACAAGTGTAAATAAATGCAATATCGATTAAGAATTGAATGATTTGGAATCGTGTAACCCATTGTTTCCACCAAACTCTAATACCACAAGATGAAAGGAAATAGTAGAAGTACATTAAAACATGAACTGCTAAATTGAGAGAAATAACAACCCATTCAACGGATGTATGACCAACGATTTGGGTATAACATAATAATGCAGTTGCACCATGATGATAAGTATGTAAAAATAACAATTTCTTTCTTCTTAAAACTAAGAAAACAGTATCAAATAATTCAATAAATTTAGTTAGGTAATTAAGATAATATAAACAGACTAATTTTGAAGTGAAAGCTTTATCGGAACAGATTGCATATAATAAATCATGATAGTACCAGATTGGGAAAACTTGTTCAATCATAAGAGCTAATAAAATGAAGGAAATGGAAGTAAGGAATAAGTTATGTAATTGGAATAAAAAGTTCAATTTAATTGGATTTAAATTGAATTTTCTCATTAAAAATTGACCACCAAAGATAACAATATAGTAGAAGATAATGATTGAGATTGCATGAGGGAAATTAGCAAGGGTTGTTTTGTAAGGAATGAATTGGAATTCGTCGGCTGGATAACCAATAACCGCTTCGAAAGCTTTGTTAAAAATTGGCCAGAGATGAAGACCGAAAGGATGAGATGGAGATGGGTTAGACCAGATGATGTAATCAGGAAGAGACATGGTTGGTGGGAGGGGAAAGGCGGGAAAGGGAGGAGATAAGGCGGCAAATAAACGAAAGAAAAGAAAAGAAAAGAAGAAGTTGCAAACAGTGCAAAATTTCAGAAAACAACAACAAAAACAAAGTCGAAATGCAGAAAAAAAAGAAAAATGGAAAAAACATGAACCTTGATGAACCACGAACCGCGAACTGTGAAGAAGCACATGGTCGGTGCAAAGCGGCAAACAAACCAGTAAACGCCAAATGGAGAAATGTGAAATTGGCGACAAGCTCGGCGGAACTCCTCGGGGGAACTCCTCGGGAAAGGGGGGGTCCGACGTGCGTCGATGCGCGTCGACGTCGACCGACGCGTGTGGCATCGGCCGCCAACACTCGCCACCACTCGCTTTTACGCGAACCGACGGCCGTCCCGCCGTCCCCGGTGCACAGCCCGGCGCACAGCCTACTGCGGCGCGCGCCGGAACGAAACTGCAGCCGGCCTGGAGACTCTTTCTGCGCTACAGCCGAGTGATTTCCTCTTCGGCACCCGGCGGGGGCTCAACTGCTCTGCGTTTTATAACGCGGCACAAAGCGGGCCCACCATTTTTCACTGCAACCGCCGCTGTTACAAGAGTCTGCTCCCTGAACATCCCTGTCTCACTTCTCTGGCACCCCCCTAATCATTTCTAAGCATCTCTTATCCTCTCTGATCTCTTCTCTTTTCTTTCTCCCTGTAGCTCCTAAGACTCCACTACACACCCACACACACATACCACCACCACCATGAACAACAACAACAAACTGTTGCCTTTGCCCGTCAACGCAGTCAACCTCTCGCAAAACCATCTTTCTGCTACCGCCAGTGGTGGTTTCCACATATTACCACACCCAATAAATCATAACCATCATCACCATCAACTCGATCATCAGTTCGATCATCTTCAACAACAACAGCAACAACAACAACAACAACAACAACAACAACACCAACACCATTTTCATCTCCATCAACAAGCCCCATTGAACCTATCGTATTCCGCTTATTCTTCTCCTTCCTCTTCTTCTTCTTCAGTGTCTTCTTCCTCTTATATACCCACACTGAATTCCACGACTTTACCACCCTTGCTTAAATTATCCCATGAAAATCTAGCTATCAACAATACTATTCCTCTTTCTTTACCTAACTTCTTACCCTCTCTCTCTTCTTCATCCACAACTCCAATATCAATCAAAAGACCATATTCCGAAATAGATACCCCATCTTCAACTTCTTCTGTATCCCCATCTCCACCAAATACTACCAATGCCAATATCAATACTACTACTACTAGTACTACCATTACCAACTCTACCAATACCAGCAGTACCAATACCAACAGTACCGATACCAACACCACTACAATCAAACATAAATCAGTCCCACGTAAAAAGAGAGAATGTCCAATATGTCACAATTACTTTTCCAACTTGACAACTCATAAAACAATTCATAACAAGGATTTGAAACCTTTTATTTGTTTAACTTGTAATAGACCATTTAAAAGATTAAATGATTTATTAAGACATGAAAAATGCCATCTCTCGCAATTGGGAGAATGGGAATTCAAATGTCCATTTCATAAGAACCCAAATTCAAATGCGAACATTAGCAATTCTAAAAACAATACTAATGATTCGTCCGCTTGTCATCATACAGGCTTTTTTACAAGATGTGATACTTACAAGAACCATCTAAAGGCAATTCATTTTAAATATCCTCCAAATACTTTGAAATCAAATAGATTAAATGTACCGGGTACTTGTAAAGAATGTAATGAAAAATTCGATAATGTTCAAGACTGGCTGTTGAACCATATAGAGTGTAATAAATGTCCAAAAATGGCAAATTTAATTCCAAAGAAAAACGAATAGTTGTACATATCCTTTATAGATTTTATAGATTTTATGTTATGTTATGTTATGTTATGTTATGTTATGTTATGTTATATTATGTTATGTTATATTATGTTATCTTATCTTATCTTATATTATATTATGTTATGCTATGTTGTGTTATATTACCCCATTCTAGTTTACCGATGCCCTCACTCTCGTATAATATCATGTGAGGCTATTTAGTTTTTCTTCCCTAATACACTTTCGCGTTTGCTATATATTTCCCATATGGTTGCCTTGCTCTCTTCTCCACTCTCTAATTCCACAAACCATACAATGTTACTACAAATTGCATTATCAATCCTCTCGGTGATTTCAATCTCATCGTACAAATACTTACCCGGTGCATATTCAATTAGATTTTACAATTGTGTCGTTAAATATCTTTTTATTAATACAAATCTCAAGCCCGAATCTCCGTTTAAAGAGGCAATTAGATCTAATAGCTGTTGTATATTAGAATGTGATATTTTTGGAATGCATAAGAATAATGTTACTTATTCCACAGAATTGGATGTGGCAAGAACTGAAACTTTCCTTAAATCATTCAACACTTATTTTAATTTAACTTCCGGAATTAATAAAAAGATTCCATTTGTCCCGTTAGCGTCAATTCAAAATCATTTCCTAAAGGAAATTAAACCTTTCCAATCCTATAAACTGTATACAAAAATCCTTGCTTGGGATAATAAATGGATTTGGACCTGTACTTTATTCACAATTAAAGAAAAGAGCAAAAATCTAGCCGATTCAAATACAAATACAAATGCAAATACAAATAGCGATTCTCCATCTATTCCAGAATACATTGCTCCTATGTATTACAACAATGAAAGAGTTTGTTGTATTTCAGTAGGTAAATTGGTATTCAAAGAAAATAGGAAAACTTTAAATCCGTTTAATGATGTTATTAAAAATTGTAATTTTAAAGTGGAAAATTTAGATTCTTTCAATTCAAAGGCTTCGGAAAATAAAAAAATAATTGCTGACTTCTTAAATAATCCAACTGAATTGTTAAAGATGTATAAGAATACTGTATAAATTATGACAATACCTAATTGTCACTTTCTGTCATTATCCATCCTTGCCTTTCCTTTCCGTTTTTTGAATTTTTTTAGCGATGTTTTAATTTTTTATTTAATTTAATTTAATTTTATTTTATTTTATTTTATTTTTTTGTTTTTGGACGACGTTAAATGTAGAAATTGATATATTACCCAAAGAAAAAGTCAAATTCCATCATCTATTTAAAACAATCCCTACCCCCAAAAACATGACATATTCTAATCCGGCATTTGCGGCATTAGGTATCAAATCCTTTAAATTACCATCAAGAAATTGGTTAATATTTTGGTCCGTTGTAGGTACATTAACAGGTGGAATTGTATTTGATAAATGGAAACAACGTCAATTAAGGGATGAATTTATGAAACAATATGAAAATCAAAATTTAAACTATCCAATTGATCAAATTCATAGAAAATTAAGAATTTATATATCTCCACCACCAAATGATTATCTTGATGAAAGTATGAAATATTTTAGAAGATTTGTTAAACCAATCATTAATGCATCTGGTTTAGATTATCAAGTTATCACAATGGAAAGACAAGGTGATATTAGATTCAAAGTTGCTGAAGAAATTAGGAATTTAAGAAGAAAATTGGCTGGTATTCCAATACCTGAAAATAAACAAGAAACTAATCATATTAAATCAAATGATGATGATGATGATGATGATGATGATGATGCGAAAAAAACACATAATCCAATATTCAATTTTAAAGTTGATGAATCAAAGAAAGATCCAAATGATGAAATTAAACAACTGAAAGATTTATATAAACCTATGGATGTTTTAGGTATTGAAAAAATATTTGGAAATTTTGAAGATAAAGTTAAAGATGTTAAATTTGAAGATGCTTTAGTTAATGATGTTAGAAATTCAGGTGGTATAATTTGTATTGGACGCGGTGCTTTTAAAGAATATGTTAATGGTGTTCATGAGGGTTTATTAGGTCCATTAACTGAACCAGTTAAGGAAGTTGATGAAAGTATTAAGTTAGAAGATGATGATAAAAAAGTTAATAATGATGAAAAGGAAGATTTATATGCACCTGCAGCATACATTTATGCAAAGGATTATAAGGATTATGAAATTGCACCAGAATTTGGATTAAATAAAGTTGATTTAGATAATGATGAGGAACTTAGTAAAGTTTTACAATCTTTAAGATCTTCCGATAATAATATACCATTTTTTTTCACACAACCAATTTTAGAATTAAGAAATTATAATGTTTCCGGATTTACAAGACAACCTGAAAGAATGTGGAGATTTTATAATAAAAGAGATCAATTAATTGAATATAATTTAAAATTAGTTAATTTAATTAATAAAAATTGGTGTTCATTTGATGAAAATAATTTAAACGATGGTGTTGAAGAAGAAAATGATTGGCCCTCATCATGGTTGAAAACTGCAAGAAAAAATAATAGTGAATGGGTTAGAGATTTTAATGGTGATAAAAGAGTTTTAAAACTATTATCAAGTTATAACTGTGATTGTAATGATAAGAAAGATGATAAAAAGGATTAGTTTTTAATTAGACAATTTTACACATGTATATATATATAATAATAATAAAAAAAGAATAATAGCTTTGCTTATCATTAACCTTCTGTTAATGCACGTATAACTGCAGGTCTACGCATCATTCTCTTTGTCCATTTATAAACTTCTGGAAATTCAGCCTTTAAATCTATTCCAATTTTATCCACTACGTAATTCCATGGAACAAAACATAAATCTGCAATTGTACAACGATCTCCAACTAACCAAACAGGAGAATCGAAATATCTGGATTGACTTAATGGTGTTAAACCATTGGAATAACTTTCTGCATTTTCGGAATCCAATTCCATTATCAGTGCTTCTCTACGTTCACTTAATGCCATTTCTAAGACTCCGTAAACTCTTCGAACTTCATCCGTGTATCTATCAATTGCTGATGGTATATTTATAGTATGGAAATAACGGAAATGTAAAGCCTGTCCAATCATTGGTGCATGTCCTGAAGTTTGAAAGAATAACCAAGATAGAATTTGACTTTGTTCAATCAAATTTTCAGACCAAATAACAGGACATTGATTTTCATCTTTTAATTTTTTATTAACTAAATAAATTATTATTGACCCCGATTCCCAAAGTGAAATATTCTGTGCATGTACATTCTTATCTATTTTATTACTATTATTATTGCTATTTATATTCGTACTACCAGTTGTGGAATTTTTGAATGCGGTATGATCGATTAATGCAGGTACTCTACCATTCGGATTCAATTGTAAAAATTGTGGTAATCTATGGTCATTTTTATTAAAATCTAAATGGATTGTTTGATATTCATAATTTAATTCACTTAAAACGATTGCAATTTTAAATCCATTAGGCGCAGATTTATGAGTTATTAATGAAAATCCATCAGTTGGTGGTGGATTATTAAAAAATTGTCTTAATTCGGATGTTTCTTCAGCCATATGCTGCTGCTGTTGTTGTTGTTGTTGTTGCTGTTGTTGCTGCTGAAAATGCTGTTGCTGCTGTTGATACCCACCATTGAAATACTGTCTACTATTATTATATAATTCATCATTTTGATTAAGATGCTGATCATCTGTAGTCAAATGGATGTTTCGCAAACCGGCGGAAAGGTTAGAAATATTTTGGTTCTGGTGGAATCCATTTCCGTTACTGTTGTAGTTATGGTTGTTGTAATTGTTGCCGCTATCCATTGGTGTGCGTTTGTGTTGGTAAAATCAAAAATCTGAACAAAAGCCAAAAAAGCCGAAGTGTCAGAATCTGTCAAATCTGAACAAAACAATATGCATGTCATTTTCAATTTAGCTTTAATTCAAATTATTCCAACACCGTGGAATGTGGCATTCTTGCCTTTTTTTGTCTTCTATTTTCAACGTTTCGGTTGGTGCACGGATTGTAAACGTTACGATTTTCAACATGTTTTTACATCATTTCAAGGACGTTGTTGTGTGCATTTCAGGTTTGTTTTGATCTCTAGCTAAGCAGGTGTATCCTCGGGTTGTTGCACGACGATGTTCCTTCTAGAGCTCTTGAAAAAGCTCTACATGTCGTTTTTGACGGCAAGACAAAACAAAAACTCCGTTGTTGCCCTGAAAACTTCTTTCAATCCAATTCAAAATTTTAGGCAGTTTCCTGAAAAATTACAAGATGCCTCCTGGTCATCAGTTTTACACTTTTCATTATTGTTCCTTGTGTTTGTATTTTCAATTTCAATTATGCCTGTTGCAATTTTAATAAAATTCACATTAATTGTTGTTTTAATTTATATTAACTTTGCTCCAATTTTTGCACAATTTTTTAATAATGGCTTACCAATTTTAGCTTGGGTTTTCCTTTTCTTTAATTCAAGATTTATACCACTATCTATGAAAAGACCAATTTCAGTTAAAGTTTTACCTGCTTTAGAAACCATATTTTATGGTGACAATTTATCTGAAATCTTAGCCTCAAAGACAAATACCTTCCTGGATGTTATATGTTGGTTACCTTATGGTTTAATTCATTTTTCATTACCGTTTGTGGTTGCAGCCCTAATATTCTTATTTGCACCTCCAACGACGTTACCACAATTTTGCTGGTCCTTTGGTTATATGAATTTGACAGGTGTCATAGTTCAAGATTTAATATTTTCCTGTGCCCCACCTTGGTATAAGGTTTTACATGGTTTAGAAAATGCAAATTATGCAATGAAAGGTTCACCTGGTGGTTTAGGTAGGATTGATAAATTGTTGGGTATTGACATGTATACAACAGGTTTCACAAATTCACCATTAATTTTCGGTGCAATGCCATCTTTACATTCAGGTTGTTCAACCATGGACGCATTGTGGTTAAGTTACTTATTCCCAAAGGCATCGCCAATTTTCATATTCTATGTTGTTTGGTTATGGTTTTCAACAATGTATTTAACACATCATTACTTCATTGATGTTGTCGTTGGTTCATGTTTAGCAGTTGTCTTTTTCACATTAATAAAATGGAGAGGTAAATTACCAATCAACAATCTATTTTGTAGATGGGATTACGAAAGCTTGTCACTTCATAATATTTGGAATGAAGATCCACTAAAGATTAATAATGATTATGATGATTTATCAATTGATACAGAAAGAACAAACGATTTAGAAATTCAAATACCTTTACGTGACCTGACTTTATCATCAAATGAAAATTCAAATAATGACAGTAAACTTAATTCCTCAGATTCAAAGTCAAAATCAGAGTTAAATAGTGATGACATTGGAATTGAAGATTCTGACGAATCTGATAATGATGAAATTGTTGAAGCCAATGATATAGAAAAAAATGCAAACAGATCAATTAAAAAAACACCAAAATCTTACAAAGAATCATTTGAAGCTACTCTATCGCATGGTAATAATAATAGTAGTAGCAGCAATGGTGATAATAAACAACAAAATAATAATAACCCTTCAAGCCGATTACCATAGTCACCATAGATCTAAATATTATCGTATTACTAGTATTTCCTATATACAGAAATTTTTTTTATAAAATTTTAAAAAATGTCCTTTGATGTTAATTGTGTTTACGGCTATTATTGCCTCTACCTCTGTTACCACGGCTACCACCGCCATTTCCTCCTCTACCGCTATTCTTACCATTTCTATGTTTATTGCTATTAGAATGGGTAGACCTGTTTGAATTACCGTTCATTTCATTTTGAACTCTTTTACTTTCTTCTTCCCACCATTTAGCAAATTCTTCTTCTGCTTTGATATCCTCTAATGATTTAGTTTCTTGAATAATATTTGGCGTAATGGAATACGGTTGTCTGGTTTCAATAATCGATCTTGGATTATCAATTATTGGGTTTAATGGTTTCTTTTTCTGGGATTTAGTTAATACATCTATTGAAGGGAAATGTCCTGTGCTTATCTTCTTGGGTGCTAGTAATGTCGCTGTATTTAGTTCTACTCTTTTAGGCGCAGCTTCAGGTACCAATTCCATATTTGAACTACCCTCAATAACCTTCGGTGTGCTAGCACCCCATGCGTTAGATACATTCCAAGGCGATTTATTCGATGAAGAACCAGTGTTTGAAGTTGTATTTGCCAGTCTATCAATTTCTTGACGTTCCTTCTGTTTTCTTTCTTTCTGTGAAATACGTAATGGTGCACTAACTTTAACCTTTGATGTAGATTTTTTTTGTGTTTTATTTAATAAAATCTCATCAAGTGAACAACTATTAATAGAACTGCCTTCATTTGCCAATGATGAATCAGAATCATTTGTAGTTTCTGGTGACTTTCCAGGTCGTTTAATTTTCCATGGTTCATTGACATTTATATTATTTAATGAACTATTAGAATATGTTCTGTTAGGAACCCAAGAATTTGAAACTGATGAATTTCTTAATAAGTTAGATGTTGAAGATTGCCTTCTACCCTTTTGAATGGCAATAAATCCATCATTAGCATCACTATTGGTAGAGGTATCATCGTCATCAATTACCGATTCATTATCCACTGAAAAATTACTTAATTGTTTTTTTGTCTCTAATAATTCACTAAAAGATTGTGCTGATGAAGAATTTGATTTTGACTGAAAAGTTTTAGTAACAACTGGAATTGTAGCTCGAGATAGTTTACGTGTTTTAACTTTGTGTTTTAAAATTTCTTTTTCAGTGACTCCAAAAATATCCCATAATAAAGGATGTAAATAAAAGTCATTAAACGTGTCAATATCATTAAGGAAATTATCAAGATCATTTAAAATAGGTTTACCCTTTTTGTTATTCTTCGTAGATTTAAGTGATTTTCTATGTGGTAAATAAATGTTAACTAGTTGATGAATTCTAGACTCTAACAATGTTATACATGAGTCATCCAAGTTTTTCAAATCTGTTCTTGGATCTCTATAACATAATGACAGATTGTTGAAAATATACCAAACACAATTTGAAAATAATTGGTTTGAATCAGAATCAAATGAATGTCTTAATATAATATCATAGTTGTCAAAATTAATACAATCCTTAATGGCAAGTTCACATAATTCTTTTAAATTTGGCAATAGTAACTCATTTGCTAAATAAGTTAATTCTAATATAATATTAATGAAGTTATCATTCAGATTATCATCATTGTCTAAATCTGAAAGTGTTGAATTTACAAATTTATTCGATTTTTTCTTGATTAATTGTTTTGATTCAATTAATCTTAATGACATTGCAATCAACTGTTTAACACTATTATAAAATAGTTCATCATTTGAATCACCAAGGATATAATTCATAACTAATAACCAAATTCTTTTAGAAACGCATAAAAAATCAACGACATTTGTAGATTTCCAATATTTTGAAAATAGCTGTTTAAAATAATCACATCTACATGATAATAAATATTTCCAGGTTTTAATTTCACCATCTGATAATTTAATTATAACATCTCCGTCGTTATCGTCATCGTCATCGTCAACACTTTGATTATTTGACGCATTTGAATATAAAGATCTTATGACATCAATAAAGTTAGCTTTAGGAAATGTATATAACAATCTATCCCAACCATTTTTAACAGTTGGGTCAAGACCTTCAACCATATTCCAAACATCTATTGTTTCTTCTGTATATAACATATGTAAAAATAACGCAACACTCCTAATATCAATATTACCAACAATTAAAGCATTAGATTCGTTAAATTGGAACAGTAGGTCCCTTCTCTCAAGACTATAGGTATTTGAGGTTATTCCCATTCTAGTAAATAAAAATAACTTGTGAACATCTAATTGAATCTCCAAGTTCGATGATGTATTCTTGATCTTGATTTCATAATCATAAGATTTTTCAAAATTTTCTTTACGGAATAAGTTTTCATTGTTGAATAACATAGAAGTACAAAATGATTCTTCAGATTGAAAAATATCAATTATATTTTTATAGTCACTTTTATAACTTGATGGTTTTAAGTGTTTTGAAAATGTTAAGCCATTGAATTTATCAAAATATTTAATATCGTGATCACTTTCCAATTCACTATGCCTAATTGTTGAATTTTCTGAGTTTAAGTTGGCAAAAAAATCAGTGTCTGAATTTTTTAAGTATGCATTTTCTTCGACTTCTTTTGATATAATTTTCGATAATGGTGATAGTGTACCAAAATCTTCAATGATACCAGGTGGCTTAATTTCATGATTCAATTGAACAATTTCATCCCTTAACAAAATAGTTTTACATTTATTTTCATCGTTATTAGTATTGTAAACGCCAGGTATTGAAAATCCAAAACCAGTCGAGACCTTTGTTATGTTCGAGATATCATTAATTCTTGCCCATTTTGCTTTAGTCTTCTTAAATGCATCACCACTTACTGTGCATATAACAGCACCTATACTATTATTACTGGAGCTACAATCACCAATTGAAACATCAACTGCTTTCATTTCAGATCTTGATGGTTTCCAAATTGTGGTAATTTTCACAGCTTCATTAAATGCTTCCTTTGATGCAGAATATCTTGGAAATGTGAATACAGAAACTTCACCTGAATCTAGAAGTAAGTAAATAGAATAGGTTGAGTTTAAGTTACCAGCAGAATTAGATTTATCTGAACCATCATTAAAAACTGGGGAAATTATTTTTTTAATCTTTTTAGGCATACTCAAAATTCTTGGTTTAAAGCTATTCCAGTTATTTTTGATATCTTTAGTAAATGGTAAAGAAACTGTAACATGTAATCCGGAGGTATATAAGTGGATTAAACTTGATTTCGTTATAACTATCGTTGTTAGATCTAACGCTAATACTTGATCAATTAAATCGTCAGTATACTTCCAATTCAAATGAGCAAAACTAGCGATATTAGATGAAGGTTCTGATTTTTTATTAGATGCATAGATTGAATTAATTAAAGGACCAAACTGGCCTACATTTAAACCAAAAATATGCAATGTTGAATCAGAAAATGCGACAGTATGATTATTTGATGATGTTATACCCTTCAACTTAAATTTTGGGTTCGAATTTAAAACATTTGATGATGAATCTAAGTCTCTTAAGGAAGAAAGCGCATTAAAACTGTTTAATAAAGATGAATTTGTTGTCGATGAATTTGAAGAAATTGTGGAGTTCGAACTTTGTTTAATCGAAATTTGAATTGGAATTATAGAATTGAAATCTTTTGAATATTCATTTGACGAGAGAGTTGACAAACCTGTTGACGAAGAGGTGGATGAAGATGAGGGGGACATTGCTTGTGCAGAATTTGGTGGTGTTAATTGTGAAGATATTATTGCGTTATTATAGAAGTTAAGCCTTTTGATGTTTGTACCAAACGAATAAATTTTATTCCAACTTGTTAAAACCACAGTATGATTTGAAGTTAACGCTACATCAACAACCTTTTCACCCTTTTTCAATAAGTCATCAAAAAATTTTATTCGGCAAAATGAAGAATTCGATAGTGCCGAGTTTGGGTTTGAAATATATAATTCACCAGATGATGTAATTAAAGCAGTATGAGTGGAACATGAAACAAGGGATGAAATTTTAAATTTGAGTAAAGGATTCGGAGATGGTGGTGGAAATAAGCTTGGTAAGAGATTAACGTTTGCATAATCACCACTTGGTAAAGAAATAAGCAAAGATGAAGAATAATAATTGGTATTGTTAGAGCACTGTTCTGTTGAGCTCTTATATTTATAATCACCGTGTTGGGAAATTGAATATATTATATTATTTGAAAATTTAAAGGACGTTAAAAGAGAATTCAATAAATCAAAAGGCGTTAAATTATTTTTATCTTTATGATTTAATAACTTATTTATTACTGGAATATTTGAATTAAGGATTGTTTTAACAAATGAAAAGTTGAAATAATAAATTGAATAATGTAATATATTCCAATTATTTTCAACATCATCAATCAATAAAAGGTGGTGAGAATTTGATTTTGATATTAGTTTTAAAAGTTTAATAAAATTTTGCACATCATTTGTAATCGCTAGTATATGAATTAAAGATCTACCAAAGATATCATATTTCAAGATAGAATCCAATTGAAAACATGGTAAGTTAGAGTTTGAAGATTCCCCCTTCTTCAGTGTAAATAGATTTGAAGAAGTGAATTTTAAAACATGATTAGTATTTTCTCACGTGGTTTTAGAAACTGTATTTTATATCTGGTATTGTAAAGCTAATACTTGGAGTATCCAGATGGTAAAAATACAGTATAATGGTTTGAAACAAGGCAAAGACGACGAAGGGGGGTTGTATCTGTGTGCTGTGTGTGCAAACTTGCCAAAAGAACAGAAGAAAAGAAGAGATGGCAATCACAAAGATACTGAGCATTGTAATAAATTGCAATTTGCAATTGAACAATTTGTCAAAATCAACATGAAAATTGCAAATTTTCTTTTCAATTTCCAATTTCGCTGTCTCTATTTCTCCATTAGAAGCTCCTACTGTATCATTCTGCAACACAATATATACTACCAAGCATTCTTCTGCACAAAACATGTCTTTCTTCATCGACACCCAGGATGTCTCTCCACAGGGAATATCCCCCGAAAAAATGGAACTTGCTTCTTTCCAGTACGATGGACTCAACGGATTGCTCCGAACCATTAGATTGTCCTGCGGCCAGAAATGTATTCCTCTAGACTATGGGGAGAATGATCTTACCAAGGGTGAAAGTGAATGTACCAACAGATGTGTGGCGAAGTTTATGCAGGCCCATAGAACCATTGGCCACCATGTGGAATCAGAAAGCCGACTCAAAGAACAAGACATGGCTGTCTATAATCTGGTGAAAAAGGACTACCTCAGTAGTCCGCCTCCAGCCAAATAAGTACCATTTTCCCTGTATATATAATATGATACATATCTCTTATTTATAGTTACTATGTCTATAGTTAATACAACTCTATCAGCGTAAAACAAACAGTAATGAACAGACGAACGAATCAGCAAATCAACGCGTTGCATCTAGGTAATGTGGAATGGATTTACAAAATTATTTCATTTTCACTTTTATTTTTAAGGTTATTCTTTTCATTTCCAATCTGCACTGTTTTGTTTTGTTAATTGCATTTCCATCTTTTTGGTTTCGTTCCTCTTTTTTCACCTTTTTTGTCCTATCATTTGTTTCTGTCAACATCTTAACATATCCATATTGTCAATGACATCCGAAGAGATCAACAACAATAGCAATCAAATCGCAGATACAAATGGTAAAAATATTCCAGGTGCAGATGCAAATACCAATGAGAACATAAAATCGACAACCTCAACTGATGAAACACCAGTCCAACCATCGTTTACTCTACCTGATAGCAAAACTATAAATAATAATGAAACTCATGAACAACGTCTTAAAAGATACTTATTATCTTCAGATCCGCAATCTGAATATAAACTGCACAATTCCCAAGACGCAGCAAAGAGGTTTCAATATCTTTTATCATTATCCCCATTGTTTCGTCATTTCATTGATACAAAGGCAACTAATGATAAGGCCTTACATAAATTAATTAGACAAATCGACCAAAAACACGCAACAGGTAAATTATCCGATAACTTATCATCATCCACATCAACAACAAATCGTCGTAAAAGAAAATCCGAAAAAGAAGAGGATGCTGAATTAATAAATAATGAAGAGGAAGAAATGGAGGAAACAAATGCAAGTTTCCTAACTGAAAGTCCAAATTATGTTAATGGTAAATTACGTGATTATCAAATTCAAGGTTTAAATTGGCTTATATCACTTTATCAAAATAAGTTATCTGGTATTTTAGCTGACGAAATGGGTTTAGGTAAAACTCTACAAACAATTTCATTCCTTGGATATTTACGTTATTATGAAAAAATTGATGGTCCATTTCTTGTGATTGTTCCAAAATCAACTTTGGACAACTGGCGTAGAGAATTTGCAAAATGGACAAAAGACGTTAATGTTGTTGTTTTACAAGGGGATAAAGAAACACGTACTGACACTATAAACAACATTCTATTAAAGGCTGACTTTGACGTTTGTATTACAAGTTTTGAAATGGTTATTAGAGAAAAAGCAAAATTATCGAAATTCAGGTGGCAATATATGGTCATTGATGAGGCTCATAGAATTAAGAATGAACAATCTTCATTATCTCAAATTATTAGACTTTTCTATTCCAAAAACCGTCTATTAATTACTGGTACTCCTTTGCAAAATAATTTACATGAATTATGGGCTTTATTAAATTTCCTTTTACCAGACGTTTTCGGTGATAATGAAATTTTTAATGAATGGTTTGAAAAAACAGAACACAAAGAATTCGATGATAATAATAATACTGATAATGATGGCAAGGTGATTGAACAAAATGATGATAAAGAAGCAGTTGATAAACTACGTAAGATCTTATCACCATTTCTTTTACGTCGTGTTAAAGCCGACGTTGAAAAATCTTTACTACCTAAAAAGGAAATCAATGTTTATGTTGGTATGACAACAATGCAAGTTAAATGGTATAGAAATTTGTTGCAAAAAGATATTGAGGCAGTTAATGGGCAGGTTGGTAAAAGAGAAGGTAAAACGAGATTATTAAATATTGTGATGCAATTAAGAAAATGTTGCAATCACCCATATTTATTTGATGGTGCAGAACCTGGTCCACCATATACAAATGATGAACATTTAGTTTTCAATTCTGGTAAAATGATTGTTTTGGATAAATTATTAAAAAAATTGCGTCAAGAAGGTTCAAGAGTTTTAATTTTTTCACAAATGAGTAGATTATTGGATATTTTAGAAGATTATTGTTATTTGCGTGATTATGAGTATTGTAGAATTGATGGTTCAACAGATCACGAAGATAGAATTAATGCAATTGATGATTATAATTCACCAAATAGTAATAAATTTATATTTTTGTTAACAACAAGAGCAGGTGGTTTAGGTATTAATTTAACTACTGCGGATGTTGTTATTCTTTTTGATTCAGATTGGAATCCACAGGCTGATTTGCAAGCAATGGATAGAGCTCATAGAATTGGTCAGAAAAAACAAGTCAAAGTTTTCAGATTTGTTACAGAAAATGCAATTGAAGAAAAAGTTTTAGAAAGAGCTGCACAAAAATTAAGACTAGATCAACTAGTTATTCAGCAAGGTCGTAGTAGGTATAATGAAGAGAAGAAAGATAGTTCCAGTAATAAGGATGATTTACTTAATATGATTCAACATGGTGCTCAAAAAGTTCTTGATGATGAAAACGGTAGTATATCAACAGATATTGATATTGATGCAATTTTGTCGAAGGGTGAAGAAAAAACAAAAAAGTTAAATGCAAAATTTGAGAAACTTGGATTGGATGATATACAAAACTTCAATGGTGAACAACAGTCAGCGTATGAATGGAATGGTGAAAATTTTGCTAAGAAGAAATCCAAAGGTTTAGGTATCTTTTTAAATCCTTCAAAGCGTGTGAGAAAAGAACAACAATATAGCGTTGATGGGTATTATAAAGATGTTATGAATCAAATGAAAGTCCCAAGTGTTGTCAAACCAAGCATTCCTAGACCGCCAAAACAATTTCAATTGATGGATTTTCAATTTTTTAATACTAAATTAAATGAATATTTTGAAAATGAAATGTTATCATATAGGAAACGTATTCATTATAAGGTTGGGGAAGAAGATTTAGACCTTGAAAATAAACATTATGATAACTTCAATTATAAAGAATATTCAGAATTAAGTAAAAAGGAACAAAAAAATATTATTAAAGATTTGGTTGCTAGTGAACAAAGCAAAATTGATGAAAGTGAAACTTTCACCGAAGAAGATTCGATTAAAAAGCAACAGTTAATTGATGAAGGATTTGGCGATTGGAATAGAAGAGAGTTTATGCAATTTATTCATGGATGTGCAAAGTATGGATCAAAAAATTATGAAGAAATTAGTAATGATGTCAAAGGTAAGGATGCAGATGATGTCAAAAGATATAGTGATGTTTTTTGGGTTAGATATAAGGAAATTGATGGATGGGAGAGATATTTAAAAGAAATTGAACTTGGAGAACGAAAATTAGAAAAGACCAAAGTTCAAGCAGAAATTTTAAGAGGTAAAATTAAAGAAGTTAAAACACCTATTGAAGAATTAACTATACAGTACCCGCCAAATAATTCAAAGCGAATGTACTCCCTCACGGAAGATAGGTATTTACTAATTAAAGCAGATGAATATGGATTATTAAATCAACATTTGTATGACTTAATTAAAAGAGATATTATCAATGAAGAAATATTCAGATGCTGTTTTTATTTTAAATCACGTACAACCAATGAAATAGCCAGAAGAATTACCACTTTATTACTTGCTGTTTCAAGAGAAGTTGAAGGACCTGACGCATTTAAAAGAAAACGTAAATCAGGTAAAGGTGAAAATGGTGCTGTTAGTAGTGCTGGAAGTGAAATAACCAGCAGACAGGTAAGTGTGGATGTTGAAGAAGTTGAGGGAGATGTGAAGAGACGTAAGCTCGAAGAAATCAATGGGAATTGATTGATCTGTATATTTTGTATACTATTATTCTCAAAATTACCATATGTACTTTCTATTACCCAATGAGGAAACCCACATATATGATCATGCTAAAAACAAAACTTACCCGGTTTGCTTTTATCAATAATCGACGCGACGCCTGCTTTTGCAAAGTCCTGCTGAGTTTTTGCTGGCTCGTAATTTGCTGGATTGAGGGGTGAGGGGAATGATGTATTTTGAAAGAATTGAATTTGTTTGCAATTGGATGTTGGATAAACAGATATCTTCTTGATCTTTTGAAAAATACGTGTCTGTTCTAGCTCTGTCTGACTTGACTATCGATCATCCCCGTCTGAATATCCATATTCTTTTACTGCAATCCGGATTTCATCTTTTTATACATCCTTTACATCCTACCTGTGTCAAAAATTGTTAAATATTATTGTTAAATAAATATCTTAATTATCAATTTATTTTCTACATTATATATCATATAGTTTGTTAATTAGATACGTTCAGACAGAAATATTATAATATACACAAATAAATAAATCAGTATACCTACAAAAAAACAATGTTAAGATCATTAAATAAGTTAGCAATTTCTAAAAATGTTGCAAAACAAGCAACTAGAAATTTTTCAAGATCAACCTTAGTTAAACAAGAAGTTGAACTTAAGATTGATGGTATTCCAGTTTCAATTGAAAAGGGTTCTTCAATCATTCAAGCTGCTGAAAAGGCAGGTGTTTACATTCCAAGATACTGTTATCATGATAGATTATCTGTTGCTGGTAATTGTAGAATGTGCTTAGTTGAAATTGAAAAATCACCAAAGATGGCTGCAGCATGTTCTATGCCAGTTGGTCCTGGTATGTCCGTCATTACACAATCTGATAAAGTTAAGAAAGTTAGAGAAGGTATAACTGAATTTTTACTTTCAAACCATCCTTTAGATTGTCCAGTTTGTGATCAAGGTGGTGAATGTGATTTACAAGAACAGACTCTGAGATATGGTTCCGATCGTGGTAGATTCAATGAAGTTACTGGTAAGAGAGCAGTTGAAAATAAGGCAATTGGTCCATTAGTTAAAACCTCAATGAACAGATGTATTCACTGTACTAGATGTGTCAGATTCTTAAATGATGTTGCAGGTGCTCCAGAATTTGGTACTGCAGGTAGAGGTAATGATCTGCAAATTGGTACTTATGTTGAAAGAAACATTAACTCTGAATTATCTGGTAATATTGTCGATTTATGTCCTGTTGGTGCATTAACCTCAAAACCTTATGCTTTCAAAGCAAGACCTTGGGAATTGAAGAGAACTGAATCTATTGATGTCATGGATGCTTTAGGTTCTGCAATTAGAGTCGACACAAGAGGTATGGAAGTTATGAGAATTTTACCAAGATTAAACGAAGAAATTAATCAAGAATGGATTAGTGATAGATCAAGATATGCATGTGATGCATTAAAGGTTCAAAGATTAACAAAGCCTTTAATTAAAGATGGTAATAAATTCATTGATGCTACTTGGGATAGTGCATTAGCTAAAATTGCTGACTCAATTAAAGCAATTAACCCATCAAAGAATGAAGTTAAGGCGATTGCTGGTCCATTAGTTGATGTTGAAGGTATGGTTGCTCTTAAAGATTTAGTTAACAGATTAGATTCTGAAAATTTAACTATTGATGCTCCAGTTACCGAAATCCCATCAGTTGATATTAGATCAAATTACATTTTCAATACCACAATTGAAGGTATTGACGAAGCTGACCAAATCTTAATTGTTGGTTCAAATCCAAGACATGAAGCTGCTGTCTTAAATGCTAGAATTAGAAGTAGATGGTTAGAATCAGATGATGTTGAAATTTCTCATGTCGGTGAAAAATTCGATTCAACTTTCCAACTAAATGAATTAGGTGAAACCGCAAATGATTTACAAACTGCATTAAATGGTAAATTAGGTGAAAAACTTTCTACTGCAAAGAATCCATTAATTATCGTGGGTTCAGGTGTCTGGGAATCTACTGATTCTGCAGCTGTTGAGTCAATCTTAAAGAACTTCGTTAACGGTAAAGAAAACATTATTAACTCCGAATGGAATGGTTTAAGTTTCTTACATCGTCAAGCTTCAAGAGCTGGTGCACTTGATATTGGTTTCTATAACTCAGACCCAGTTGTTAAGGCAATTGCTCCAAAGGTTGTTTTCTTATTAGGTGCTGATGAAGTTGATCCGAAGTCTATTCCAACTGACGCGTTCGTTGTTTATATTGGTCATCATGGTGACATTGGTGCTTCAGTTGCTGATGTTGTTCTCCCATCTACTGCATACACAGAAAAGTCTGCTACTTATGTCAATACTGAGGGTAGATCACAATTAACCACAGCTGCAGCCGGTCCAGTTGGTGTTGCAAGAGAAGATTGGACTATTTTTAAAGCACTTTCTGAATATTTAGCTATTGGTTTACCATATGAAGATACAAGAGCTTTACGTTCAAGAATTGAAACAATTGCTCCACATCTTGTGAGGATTGAATCCGTTGAATCTGTCTCCCCAGAATTTGTTAAACTTGGTCTTGAATCTGCACCAGATGCAAAACCTACCGGTGCTCAATTAAAGAACCCAATTAAGAACTTCTACTTTACAGATGTTATTTCAAGAAACTCAAAAACCATGGCTCAATGTGTTGGTTCTTTCGGTGCAAATGTTGACAAAGTTCATGATGAAAATGCTCACCAATACTTAGGTATGGCTTAAATCACCGAAAATACCACATAAATTAAACCCATCCTTAATAAAAAATTGCTTCATCATCACATATCTAACGATTATTTATTTATATTTATACTAAATTATTCATTTCTGTTTTCATATTAAAAATTAAACTTATTGAACGCCTAGTAAAAAATGTTCAAAAATGACATTACTTTTTAACAAACCCCCCTTTTTTGTTTATCTACATATATTCTACAGTTTATATACTATATTTTTAACTACAATATTTATTATCCTTTATTTTTCGCTTGGTTAGCATTATCTATCTACTATATGCATGTGGATATTATTACATAAAATTCTATAAATTTAGGGTACGTTTTATTATTTCTCAAATGATTTTATATCATTTAAGATTTTATCTTCTCCGTGCTCATTAATCTTTTCAATTAAGTATTGTGAAACTTTATTTGCACCTTTCTTCTTGCTTGCTTCAATACAACTTGCAATAATTTTATCTTTTAATTTTAATGAAGTTTTAAACAATGGTAAAACACTATTTGTTGATGTATCTTGTTCTGAAATAATTTGTGGTATAACATTATGTTTACCCAAAATTTCAAGCAACTTAATTCTAGCTGAGCCATTAGGTGATGAAATTTCAGAAGCTGATATAAAATAAGGTTTTTTCAAAACTTTTGGCTCAAATATAACCTTCTTTGGTTTATTTTCATCTTCCTTAATAGAGGTTGATTCAAAGTTTTTGCTAACCATAGTTTCTTCTCTTGGAGTCATCATACGGATTAAATGATATTTTTCAATTAAAGGTTTATTTAACAATGCAGCTTGTGCAGCTCTTGCACTTGCTTCTTTAACATTCTGTCCCTCTCCATAACCTAGAACATCATCACCTATTGAACATGCAACAACGCAAGGTAATTCTGAATTTCTTAAAAATTGAGTTGTCTTATAAACTGGATGTAATTTTGCAGACCCAATAAGTGCATAAAGGTTACCCTTGGCAAGTTTATTAAGAGGTTCCGATGATCTAAATTTCAATGGAAATTTTTCATTTGAATGTGTGTCGTTTTCTGTTGTTTTTGCTGAAGGCGGTTGGATATTAGTTGTCTTTAATTGTGTCACTGGGTTTAATATCGTATCAGAAAGCTCAGGTATTGAAAATGAAGTGGTCTTGGTTGTTGTTGTTGGAGCTATTGATCCATTTAGAAGATTATCAGCTAAATTTTTACTTATATGAGAGTATTTCAAGGTATCAGATGAATTAAACTCCTTCAAAATTGGTGAATACACTTTAATTAACCAATCTTTGATAAAATCGTATGCATTACCGTCTCTGCCTTTTTCAATAAATAAGGCTCCAATATAAGCTTCAAATAAATCAGCAATTCTTTTATTTGAACGAAATCTAGTATTGATTGCCAAATCAGTTTTGATTACATGAGAATTTAAAAGCTCTTGTTGTCTTTCCGGAAATTTATAAGATCTTGAAATGATTTCAATTGTTTCATTTTTAACCAAAAGTGAACGTAATTTTGATAATTGACCTTCATCAAAATCTGGGTAATTAAAATCAATAATATCGGAAACAACGGTTTCTAAAACTGCATCACCCAAGTATTCCAATCTTTCATTATTCGATTGAACTTGATCATATTTCGATGCATGTAAATCGCTATTTGTTGCAGATTTATGGACGAAAACTTTTGCTTCCAAAACTGAATCATAAATAACTGGTAAGTTTGGTAAGAGTTTATGCGAAACTGAGTCATTGCTTAATTTATTTTTTTCATACGCTTCTTTCTTCTTTTGTTTTAAAAGTAATCGAACATCAACAGCTGATTCCAAGACTGTTTGGTCATTAAAATTTAAAATTTGGTCAAAAATATCAAGTTTTTTATTTTCATACAAGGATTTTAATTGTGCTGCCAGTTGGACCTTATGAGATTTAGACAATAATAAAATTTTGGCTGTTATATCCCCATTATTCTGCGGATCACTATTAACTGAAGTTGAAAGTAAGCTATTAATATAGGTGGAAAGTTCTGTGGAAGTTGGTGATATTTCCATTAATTTTCTAATGTGTTCTTGTATTATATTAATTGAATGTTCAATTGATAACAATTCGTGCATTGCCACTTGTTTCACAGGTTTTTGTGGTTCTTCTACTTTATTGTCTTCAGTTAAATTTTTTGGTTTTGATTCTTTTGATTTCTTAGATTTATCTTTCTTCTTATGTTCTTTTGAGTTTTTTTTTTCAGACTTGGATTTGGATTTTTTATGACGTTTTACATCATATTCGACATTACTGTCCTCATCACGACTTCTTTTACCCATCTATATTATCGTTAAAGTATACAATACAAAGAAATTACTGCTAAAAGTACAAAAACAGTTGGTTTAATATGGGAAATTAAAAAAAAAGTTTTCATGATGTGCACAGCCCTGGAACTCTTCTCTTCACCTCTGTAATTTATAAGAAGTAGTGCTAGAGCCAAAAATACTGTTCTGGTCATTGCTTTCCTGTGTTTTCAGCAAATGGTACAACTGACTAGGTTTGGACGAATCAGAGGTTGGCTGTTGAGAATTCGATCTGTGATTTTTAGTTGGATCAGCCCCGAAAGTTTCCATTAATACATCACCCTTATTTCCATTAAAATTGTTGTCTTTCTGTATTTCTTCTTTTTCTTCACTAGTTTGTTTCCTTGTGTTAACTGGACCATCAATATCGTTTATTAATGTGCCCCAATGTTTCGTAATGATTGGCGGACCAATATTAACTTCATTAACATTATTAATTGTGATACGACCCGATGCGTCGATGTTCATAAAGGGATAACATGGTGGAGGACCCAATTCCTTCATTTTATAATACCATGGGGGTAATCTATTAATTACCGTACCATCTGGCTTTGACATCCCTAATGCAACTTTTAATTTTAAACTTAAGGTACCAACTTTTAAACGTGATAATCTTTCAGTTAGCAGCAAATCATTATTATTTGTGTTTTCTGTATATAAGTGGCCATATTTTAAAAGTAAAGGCTTCTTTTGATATTTGAAGAACGCATCATAAAGTCTATCATAGTCGATATCTAGCTGGCCAGATTTTGGTTGAACACGTTCACGCATTTGTTGTTTTAAAGTTGACTGATCTTCATTACCATCAGTATTTCTCATTTCTAATATACCTGTATCTCGTATAAAAGATGGTAATTCAAATGGTGGTCTCTCAATACCTTTTTTGGTTGATAAAAAGCTTCTTTTGCTTTGCCAATGAGCTGGTATAGTCACCACATTGGGTAGTGATTTTAAATTAATATGTAATCTTGGATCTGGTGAATCTGCATCCATCCAATCTATAACTTCTGGTCTTTTACATTCACTTTTCAAGACATACAATGGGATTGAATATTTCTTTTTAAATTGTCTCTTGGATAAATTATTGTCACTTGTAGATGTTTTTTGATTGTCTTTATTTGATTTTATCAATTGTGCATTGGTTCCATCCTCTCTTTCTGATCCGTCTTCATCATCTTCATCATTATCTTCATCCTCCTGGTTAATGTTGTCAAACTTCGAAATTTTTGTTTGAGATGAAACATCGTCTATTTCCATTTCATTATTAATTTCAAATTTTTGAAACACATCTTTAAATATTTCAGCTAAGGAAGGATCAACATCATTCCCAGATTTACTATTTGTTCTCTTCTTGGGCACAGGCTCTGTTTTCTTCGGTTCTTTAAGTACTTTGGATGGATGCGAAGGCTTCAAACTCTGTTGCTTTTGTAGCTTAGCACGCTCTCTTCTTAATTGGTTTTTAGACTTTTTCCCTTCCTTCGCATTTATTGTCTTCTTTCCCATGGTTGACGGTTCTTTTTTGGCTTCTTTCCAAGTTTGATCCTGACTTGAATTAAAACTCCAAAGAAAAGAAAAATATCGAGACCTAAAAATGAAAAAGCTCTATTTTTGAAGATTTTAAAGATCGCAGAATTTCCCTGTTTGAATTCAATGTGTTATGCACCCTTCTTTTTTCTTGTTTTATTAGCTATTGTATTGATCAGACAATGTCCATCTCAGAAACACCGTCAACAATCAATTTTACACTTCAAAGGCGTCCAACTACTGCTACTGAAGATTTACATCTTAATTTAGTTCCCTCTGCGACAGAAAAAGTTGATGAACATCGTAACGGGGAACAAAAGAAAAAAGGACCACTTAAGGATATCAACGAAGGACAAGTGGTGTCTATGACATCCAAATTCAATACAAATACAGCGGATCCTGGTTCTGCGATTAGCGCTAAATCAACAAGTTCAAAAACTTCTGGTTCTAAACCACAGAAAACAATTGCCGAATTAAGTCAAGAATTAAAGGAAAATTTAAATAAAACTATCGATGAAATAGAGAAATCAGATATTGAATTTGAGAGGTTAATTGGAAACCTTGAAAAGAAAATAGACTCACTTCGAATTAAGCTGGGATCTTCAAAATTAGAATAGACAGTATTGAATTAAAAAGCCATTCTATGGGGTCTGGTTTTATGTTTTTATTGCGGTTTTTTTCAGCACAAAAATAATAAACACATTTAGATAACTTTCAATTGTAGAACAGATTATATTAGCTGAGCTAATTCATTTAATTTGTCTGAACCTTTTTCGTGCGTGTAACCTTATATCAATTTCTAACGCGTATTTTTGTTTTATTTTGATTTTTCGGAACTTTGACTTTCCTGTTTTTTCAAACTATCTCTTATTTCTTGTTTTTTGTCATTTTATACTTGAAGAAAGACATAGAGAGAATCTTTTCAAAAAGAATAGAAGTAATTTGCATATCAAGATGTTATTACTTGAACTTTCTTTTCTTAAAAAAAGTCCCAAAATGGTAACTTCACAATTAACTGACATTCATCAAATGACTCGAATAAACAATATTTCGAAATGTGTACCAATCACTAAAAATATAACAACATCAACAAAAAATTTTGATGAATCTATAGAATTGGGAAATACAGCATTAAAAACTAAAATGAAGACAACGGTTAACACTAGTAAGGCTTCAAAAGATAGAGTAAAACTAGAAAAGGGTAAACGACCTAGAGGAAGACCACGTAAAATAGTACTGCAAAACAATACAAATTTACTTGATAAATTTACAGACGCTGGTACCTATTTACAATATGCAAATGCAAAATCTTTAAGAACTGATTCTGGTATTTTCATGGGCACATTGT
The DNA here is from genome assembly GCA_030558305.1 of Pichia phayaonensis. Taxonomy (NCBI): domain Eukaryota; kingdom Fungi; phylum Ascomycota; class Pichiomycetes; order Pichiales; family Pichiaceae; genus Pichia; species Pichia phayaonensis. Next base: position 147,843 of record JAJMSE010000022.1, read on the forward strand.
ACGAATTACAGGTCAAAAAATATTTAGAAGAAAAATTTAAAATTCAGAGTACATTACATCAAGGTGGTAGTAACGACAAGGGAATTGATTTAAACGCAATTTGGAACCCGACCACGATATTCCCAAATGAAGAAAAAAGTCTAGTAGGTCATGAAAACAAAAAATTTGAAGTTGTTAATTCTAAAAAAGTTAAACCACTGCTTCAAAGAAGAAATAAAAAGATTAAATTGTTCGTTCAATGCAAATGTTTTAATACATCAAAAATTAGTCCAAAATTAATTCGTGAAATTAGAGGCTCTTGTCAAGATTACTTTAAAAAACATGGTAATTCGGCTGTTTTTATGCTGGCATCAACTAATGGGTTTACCAGGATTGGCAGAGAAGATTTTGATAAAGCTCCATTACCTTTGATTTTTGCAAAATTTTCAAAACCTAAACTTATCAACAAACAATATCCATATGATCTTGAAAGTTGGGATATAGGAGAATTATGCGGTATGTATTTAAATCCGCTCGCTGTTGCCTTATTTAAAGGGTTAAATTGGATAGAATTTACCAAAAATTTAACATAAAAATATTCTTACATAGAGATTTTATAAAAACAAACAAAAAAACAAGGAAAATTATATACATTTATTTAAACTAAGTTTAGGTAGCCCTTGGAAATAGGTTTTTACATCCAGTTTGAACTTCTGAAATTCAGGGTGACCTAGATGATGATTTAAATCCATTGGAGGAACATAGTAATTTGATTTCAATAATTCTAGCAAAATCCTAACTTTGAAACACTCGGAGTTCCTGCATTGTATAATTTAAAAGAAAGATCTTGAGGGCATGTAGTTTTAGGACCGCTGTCAAATAAAATGTACTATACCACTGTTTTGGAGTTAATCATAAATTTGAAAAAGGCAATTGCACCTTTCCAAGAAAGAAGAGAATAATTGGAGAAGAAACGTGATGGATTATGAATATCTAAAGCATCTTTAATCCTTAACTTAGAGTTCACACTCGCAGCAGAAATTGAATCTCAAAATCACTGGTAGAACTTTGCCGCATTTGGAATTATTATCTGATTTTTATTCGTTTCATTTTATTCTTTTGTTTGTTGGATCTGACAGATACATTTGATACTGATGGATTATCAATGAACTTAGTACTTTCTATAGAAGATACAAACAAATTGAGATTAAAGGTGGGGTTAAAACCAATTCCTATTCCAGAAAATAACTCTCTAGACAAAAAAAGGAATCTATCCCAAAATAATGCTGATTCAAAGATACTTGAATTTAGTATAGAAGAAACCAATAAATTCCGTAAACAATTAGGTTTGAGATTGATTGTTGATGAATCGAAATTGGATGATGAAAGTCGAAATTATTTGAAGCTAAAAGAAAATGAAAGACGTGTTGAAAAGATATCCAATTTAAAAGCTAATTTACAAAAGAAAAAAAACGAAATAAGGACGAAGCATAGAGTTGAAAGGGGAGGGGTTTTAGCTCGAATTGAGGGAAAAGGAGAAGTTATGGATATTGATTCATGGTTAGATAAAGTGGGGAAAGATGTTAGGGAAGGTGGTATAAAAAAGTTAAGTTTCAAAACTAAGGATAAGGGAAAGAAAGAACAAAAACAAGAACAAGCAAAGGAACAGGAACAAGAACAAGAACAAACAGAAGAACAAACACAAGAACAAGACGAGAAAACTACTGACTTAATCAATGATCAAAATGAAATTTTAACTGCTAAAGATGTTAATGTTTTGGACGATTCTGTAAATTGTGATGCGTTTGAAAATCGACAAGTACAAAGAGATCAAAATATAAAAAAATCTTTAGATGCTGTACGTGACAATAACAAATTAGTTAGTTTAAATGATTTAGAAAAAAATGATAATGATGTAAACGCATTAAAGAGAAGAAAAGTCGAATTACTAGATATTAAAAGTGAAAATGAATTTGATAATGGCGACGATGATAATAAGATTTCGAAATTTTTTAAACGTGATGTTTCAAAATTTAAAAAGTTAAAGAAGTCCAAATCCAGTGAAAGCAGAAAAACAGTTTTCGATACTGAGTTAGTTGATAAGAAGTTTACTCCTATTGTACTTGATAACGATGAAACCGACGATACTGATGACTTAGATAAAATATTAAGTGCAACAAGACAATCAAATCTGAAGAAACGTAAATTTGAATATGATGATGCTAATTATCCTAACAACCTTAGACCTAAACAAAGTGAATTGTTCAGTGAGAATCTCGAATTTCTGGATAACATTAAAGTTGATGATATGGAATCTGCGCTACCTGCTAGAATTGTTGGTGAAAACGCCAATGAAGCCATTGAACCAGTCAAGCCAACTGCATCTACCAGGTATAAAGCAATGTTGGAATCTGAAAATGAAAGAAACTACAATACTTACGGAGTTTCTAGTATCTTGAACGTATTAAAATCAACTGCTAATGATAAAGACAAAGCTAAAAATGGAAATGATATTGAGATTGTTTACACTGATGATAATGGTAAAGTATTAAACAAAAAGGAAGCATTTAAGTATCTATCACACAAATTTCATGGTTCTAAAAAAAATTAGTTAATCTGTACTTCGGTCTATGTAGTTTTATAAAATGTATTAATATAATAAAAAAAGTAATTAATATCTCTACTTTTTTAATCATATTATTATACTTATAACGTTTGCTTCCTTTTTTCTTCAGAATGGAGTATATTAAAAAGGAGGAGAGAATATATGTATTTTGTTGAAAATTATTGGTAAAATTTCAATGATGTTTTTCATAAAACAAGAAATATATCAACATCTATTTTTTTGTATTATTGATCACCATAAGTCTCGTTTAAAATAGTTGTGGCTTAGCTATTAAATAGTCGTCACTTTTATGATTCCACGTCGATGGGTGAATTGTAAAAAAGGGGATGTTCCCACCTCTTATATAAATTGTACGGACTTCAAAGAGGGTTGTTCATAGACAATAATTACATTGCAATCCACTTTGCTCATTGCCAAATATTAGTAGTGATGCGATTACTGTTGAAAGGAATGCAGTACTGATAACAGACCGGCCGATAACAAATGGACTAATAGACAGATAATAACTTATCTATTATATGTTATCTGCTATTTGTGATCGACTATCTCCTATCTGTTATCCGTTATCAGATATCTCCTATCTATTCCTTTATATAATTATTACACATTAGATTAGTATTTATAAGGAGACATAGTTCTCCAGTTATTTGTTTTTTTTTGTATTTTCCATAGTTTATTTAATTATCGATTTATCTAGTCAATATGGACCCTATACTCAGAGTTAATGCATTACAACAATTACTTGTTTATTGCTGTTCGTTATTTTACCCTATATTACATCTAGGTTAAATAAGTTATATCTCGATATTCTGAATTGTATCTTGGTTTATTTCTTTGAAAGATTCATTTTTTTTTGACAAATGATAAATAGAAGGCTTCTAAACAAATTTTGAAAGGAATAATTTGAAGCATGACTGAACGCACCTCAAGCGAGGATGACGTAAACAGGTTCAGGCAAGATAGTTGAATAAATAGTTAAATAATGAATTACAATTAGTATAATGATGATTATAAGTGATGAAATACCTAGGCGTAAAATACAAGACACTCGAAAGAGTTAAAATCAATGGACAATTAGAAAATTACACTTTTAGAGAAAGAGGCATGGAAAGACGGAGTTCTACGAGGACAGAGTCACTGACGGAATCTATA